>JAVFBZ010050274.1:0-10272 GCA_032466195.1 Katharina tunicata
AATTAACTGGGCTCCTGTCCAAACCATTTTGCATGATTTTCTTCTTTCCATACTATCAGAGCCTATTCAAACAGGGGAAAGTTGGAAACTGACCTCTATGTCTATCAATCAATCAATGTGCTCAATCCATATATTAATACATTGCTTTTGTCTCGATTGTTTGTATGAAATATAAACTTTAACTATATGTCAAAGGCAATATCGTGACAATATCTCAAGATTCACTTCTTTGAACTTACATGTATTTGCAACGATTTCCAATAAACTTTGGTTTATATTATTTTTTATCTGTCTACAAATGTTAATGTTCATGTGGTACTTAGAATCAACTTAATTATTCAAGACTCTACGATAGAAATTGCGTGAGAATGCTGGATGAAAAACCCCCTGTGAACAGCAGTTTCTCAACACCTTTAAAAGGTCATTCAGGGAATAGGATTGTTGCATAATTAGGCTACTGGTCAATCATTTAACATTTTTCTCTCCATGACATTTTCATACGTCCAAGCCATTGGTGACAGTTCTAAAATATAGGCACACGTCTTCTCACACCTGCAAAACATGAAACTGTCAAAGTCCCAGGGAGAAATTGATAACAAATTATGTAAGGACTGTATGTTACTCCTGGCGAGAATCTTTTTCGAACATTTAAGCGAGAAAAGATTAAACGGTCCCCCCTAAAACCTTCGCTTCATTTATTACCGGCTACTTCAATGTCAACCATTAAACATTTGTCAATTCCGGAAATTTTAAATTTATTCTCGCCATCATACAGAATAATTGGATGCCCCCAAATAAAATACATAAATAAGGATGAATCCCAAATTGAAAATATGACTTCATACAGAACTTCAATTTGTTTTGGCAGTACTACAAAAACACTTTCTATTTCAATTGCTTTGAATCATTGTTGAGTGTTAATGTATTTAGATTACTAAGCTCAGAGATGGCACATCATAATTACCCCATACATGCAGTTTCAAACAAACTTTGTGGAATTTAGAGGGCTTCCTGACTACAAATCAGTATTAGGCCTAGGTGTTAAAAAAATTAAACGGAAGAAATGATGTTAAATACCAATCAAATAAATCTTATAATAGATGTACTTGATTCCGTGTAAGAAGGTTTGTTCGTATGTTCCCATAAATGACACCGGCAACATTTAGAAGTGGACCTTTACTTTAAAGAATAAGGGAAAGCCAAGATCAGATCGAGTATACCGTAATGGAAAATAAACTACTTTTCAGACAGAAACCTATTTCGGGTTATTAGAAGGACTCCGGGTTTACAATGTCACTTGAGAACGAGCGCATTCAATATCAAATCAATTCTGTGGACCAACAGCTGGGTCATATCAGTACAATCAACCCAGTCAGCAGACAGGTCATGTTTTTGTTTCCGAAGCCAGAATTCACTTCACCAAGCTTACAACACCGGTCTATGATCGCCATTATGGCTTATCACTTAAAAAAAACCTTCAAGTGGGTAAACAAATTTGAAAATGTTCGAAACCATGTATGATCATCTGGTGGCAATTGACATATTGAATGCTTGTCACAGCTTGTGTTTCTGAGAAATGTTTCCTTTTTCCCAGATGAGTGTCTGTTTCTCTGACATGCTGTCTGCAGTAAGCTTATTCTACATCAAACTACAGATTTCCTCAAAGTTAATTCTTTTTTTCAAAGCTGATAAACATAAAATTCATATTTCCTGGTAAACTCACTAAATCTTATAATAGATGTACTTGATTCCGTGTAAGAAGGTTTGTTCGTATGTTCCCATAAATGACACCGGCAACATTTAGAAGTGGACCTTTACTTTAAAGAATAAGGGAAAGCCAAGATCAGATCGAGTATACCGTAATGGAAAATAAACTACTTTTCAGACAGAAACCTATTTCGGGTTATTAGAAGGACTCCGGGTTTACAATGTCACTTGAGAACGAGCGCATTCAATATCAAATCAATTCTGTGGACCAACAGCTGGGTCATATCAGTACAATCAACCCAGTCAGCAGACAGGTCATGTTTTTGTTTCCGAAGCCAGAATTCACTTCACCAAGCTTACAACACCGGTCTATGATCGCCATTATGGCTTATCACTTAAAAAAAACCTTCAAGTGGGTAAACAAATTTGAAAATGTTCGAAACCATGTATGATCATCTGGTGGCAATTGACATATTGAATGCTTGTCACAGCTTGTGTTTCTGAGAAATGTTTCCTTTTTCCCAGATGAGTGTCTGTTTCTCTGACATGCTGTCTGCAGTAAGCTTATTCTACATCAAACTACAGATTTCCTCAAAGTTAATTCTTTTTTTCAAAGCTGATAAACATAAAATTCATATTTCCTGGTAAACTCACTAAACTGTCATTATGTCATTATTATTAAGACAATAAGTTCCTGCTATAAATTAAGTCAGAAATGTTTACAATGTGTCAGGTCAAATGTATTTCATGTGTATTACTTATTATTACTTGAGTTCCCTTACAACTAGCCTAACTAAAGAACTGTTCACATTAGATGATAACTAAATAAGCATGAATTTGATTACAGGTTTAAACGTAAATAAGCTTAAATAAATAATTATATATATTTAATATTTTTGTATATACGCCAAGCCAGAATTACAGGAGTTAGGATTAGGTGGAGAAAGTTTTTTTTGTTTGTTTGATTGGTGTTTAACATCGTACTCAAGAGTATTTCACCGATATGCTGACTTTTTAATGTTAATAATCTGCGTTGCCGGTGTATGGTGGAAAACCGTGAAGAAACCACCCCGCGAACTCTGCAGCCACCGGAAAACTTCCCTTATATACCTTAGGTCCACATGGGGAAATCGAACCTATTCCAGGTTAATGTAGGCTTTGTTTTTAAATAGCCTTCAAAGCCTAATTATTAAAAAGAGAGGTAACAAAACCCACCACCAATTAATACACACTTCAAACTGATAAACCACAGCAGTGACAGCACCCACTTAAAGTAATAATAAGGGCCGTGCAAATCTGTCAATGTTGCTTTTGTCGTTCACACATGGCCGTATTTCAATATTTTTTAATATAGTTTAAATATAGCTATACCTTTATAAAAGCCAATTCAAGAAATGTTTATGGATTTTAAATGAAGAATGAAATATGTTAACAATTATTCTATTTGATGTGATTAATCCCAATAGCTAATTAGCTGTACAAACTAAATAGTTATGCTGAACATTTTAATATTTGGTGTCAGTTTCAAATATAGTATCATCTATGTAATGTGTATTAATTAATCACTATTAGACATCATAAGAACAATCGGGTAAATGTGCAAATGCTACAAATATCAATTTCAACCTCATTGTTCAATAGTGCATGGTTGCATTAGTGCAGGCACAAAGACCACCACCGCTAAAAGCCATATGAAGGATAATTGAGACAATCTGAAAAGTGAGTATGGCTCTTTGATGGAACACTTTGTGGCAAAAACTGATGTTTCCCTGGATACATGGCTTTTGTCTAGAGAGGTAATGTTTGGGAAAGGGATGTTTCTTCTCATAATTGAAACTCAAACAAACATTGGCGGAGCACACCAGGATTGATCCGCAAGCAGATCGTTGTGTGACGTTAGCAATGCCTCTTAAATAAATACTCTTGCACCGTCACATTAAATGACAATAGAAGGTGCAAGCAGAATGTACAAGGCTACAACTAGCTACAAAAAGGGTTTCACATGAATAAAAACACAGACAGGATCATAAAGACAAAAGTCGGCTCCATTGCAGGAGTACATTTGTATGCATGTATTTCTAGCATGTAAACTGCACACCTTGTGACTTTGTTCATGCATTATTTACCCATATAAACAAGGCTTGTACAAGCACCTGTCACAACAGCGTTTATCCTTAGCTACATTGTTCTACATTACATATGAAGCAGATATGTTAATATTCTGATGATTCCTGGAAAAGTGCTATTGGTACCTCATATATAACCCTTGAACATCTAGGTAGGAGAAAAAAAACACAGATTTTATGTAGTATCCGATAAAAAACTGGTGAGTTTAAGATTAGTTGATGTAAGAAAAAACAAAATTCCTGAGGTGACCGAGATGTATTGTTCAACAGTAGCATTGTGTGCACAGCAGCACATGCGACAATTCTGGTTAAAGGTCCATGTTACCAAGTTCAGTGCGCACTTTGTTTTGGAAACAGGGAAGATAACAATGCTGGAGACATTAAGACCTGCGGGTAATAATGAACACAGCTGTATTTGGGGCTACAAGAAGACATCTTTTTAACGATTATTGGCACATACATGACTTTTGTTGATGTTACTTGATGTATGTGTAAATGGATGGAAGATTAAATAATGATCATTTATCAGCCCGCAAATTCCGCAAAACCTAGTCAAAAATTCAGATAGTGATGGAATTTTCAGATGAACATTGACAACTATACAAAAAAAAATGCCTCTTAGTTTACCACCAGATACATTTCCAAACACCCATTATAATAAATACATTATGAAAAAAAAATTAGCACCAATATTGAAGCAATGAAAAGGTTTCAAATGAGATAATAGTTTGTTGGCTTATATACAGAAAACCCACACTATATGTAGCAACAACAGCAAAATATTGTAAAAAAGATCTGCCATACACAGACCATTCACAGCGCTTCTTCAGCTGTCAAACAGTCTCTAAAACAAGTATTCTTACATTTAAATATAATGGGTGGGTACATCATCGCAAACAAAGTATGAATGACCAGCTGCTGAGAATTACATTAGTAAAGAAACAAAACCTGCAGTTCCGTTAAAGCACAGTATTTTATTTTTGCCTTACACTTAATTGGAACCCCCTGATAATTGCATTTGCACCAAACTGTTCCAATTTCCTTTGATAATTGGATAAAATCAAAGAAATGATAATATACAGTTACCAACACAACAATCTGAATGTTAAAATACCACAGATTTAACAACCACAGAAGGAGGGGAAAAAATTAAAAATTCCACATTGACATTTCAGAAAAATTTTTCCAAAAAAATTTCCTGTAACCATGATGGCATGAGGCGTTTCCGGCAACATAATATAATTGTACTCATATTACCTGAATACAATAATGAAAAAAGGTAAGTTCCATCTGTTCCTATAAAGGAAATACATTTACCCAGTGCAAAACTATGTATATTCATTGTTTCTTTGAATTTTCTGTATCATATTTGCTTGTTCTTTTATGCATTAGTTTGCACTTTCTTATTTGGAAGTCAAGAGCAGACAATTCTGCTGTAAAAACATTCAATGAATAAAACATCTAAAAGCCAAATACATTATAAGACCTATACAACACTGAATAACATCCTCAAAATAAATAATATTCATCAACTTATTCTTAGTCGTTAGGCTAGAAGTGTTTAAAAGCACAATCAAACAAACCTAGTTTTAGTCTTAAAGACGATTGTCGATTAGTATTGTTAGAATTAGGGCAAATCGTTACGTTTACGATCCTGGGGAATCATCTTACATGACAAATCGGACCACAAATGTCTGTATATCGACCGGTCCTTGAGACAAAAATCATTAGAGGCCTTGTTTTACGTACTCTCTCAGCCAATCGGCCATCTGTTCCGGTGAACGTCTACCGTGAAGTCAAATCCCCCGCCGACAGCATTTGTAATTAAAATGACAACACATCCATTTCTAAGAAAGCAAACAATTTGCGCAGAGAAAAACTAAAAAACTTCGCATTTTTAAAAACTTCATTCGAATAAAAGTTTGCTCGTTCAACAAAACAAATCTTATTGAGAATCAACGACATACTTTCATCAACATTTAAAGAATAACGGGGGGAAAACTCACCAATTTGTCATCTTTCCCCTTGGCGTGGGTAGTCGGAGCAAAGTTACGGTCACAGTAACATCCTTCCAACAGAGCGACCCCTGAGGGCCGCGTCGCCGAGTCGTTCTCAAAGTAAAACAGCAAATTTTGATACAAGGAAAACCACCGATGCTGCCATTTTCCAGTGTCCGAACTCTTTTTGTGAAGAAATCCAGAAATTGTGTTTTCTTGGCGACATTTTGACGACAAATACAGCAATTGACTTTCGTGAATTCGCACCGCCTTTTGCATGATTAGACGGATTAGGTTCACAAACGCACATCCAGTTTGTTTCTACAATAGCATCCAGGGAGAGCTGTTGGATTGCCTGTGTTTGGGCTTGTGATGACAGATGATAATGGTCACAGAAACCATGGCCACCTAGCCCAGCAGTCCTTCCAAAGCAATCTAGTCTGCGTTAAAAAGGTGAAAATGAGCGCTAAGTGGTTAGTTCCCCACGCTCTAACTCTTTATCAGGGTATCAATACACACGTTTGTTCTTGTTTGGTCAGAACCGCAATCACCATGCTATTCTGAAGCAAGGAATCGTGCACAGGCAGATTTCACAAAAGGAGAAATTCGTGTTTCCATCCTTTCCTAACACCTTAAAACTATTGGCGGCAATGATTTGATATCGAGCATGAATGTTTTATCAGATTATCAAACATTAATATTGTTCGTGGCTAGTTCTAAACGTGAATGACCTTTGTGGAGCGTCTCTCTCCAGGAAGAGAGAGTCAACACAGTAGTTTAAACCTCATCGACCAACAGTAACTAGCTCATTGTATCCCGCTAAAATCCTACATGCGGCAGGTAGTCCGATGTTACGGCCTGATGTCCTTTCCGCTGTAGTCACTAACGTCTACTGAAAAGCTACAGGTCTCTCCAACTAACACTGTGCGCGCGCATTGCTATAGCTCCAGCCACCAGCGGCCCCTAGTAGAATTATCAGTGTAATGTTACCCAAACCACCTTGCTCGACAACACAAATCACTTTCTAGGCAAAAGCGATCTAGAAACGGGTGTACGATGACAACTGCGTATAATAGCTATATATAAGCAGGTGACAACTGGCTCATGGTATGCATCTAAATAAGAAGCATTTTCCGACGACAAAACTAGCTAAACACTAATGGAACATCAGATATTAATAATATTTGGCTATTTTAGTATAGCAATTCTCGATTAGATTTTCAAGGTAAATAATTTTTTCGATGATAAAAGGAGCTAAAATAAACGGAATTTATTTAGTAAATAAATAGGTACTAACGTATCTGAATCAGATATTATACGGGCTTTAATAATGTGTGGCCTTTCAGAAACGTCAACCTTCACAATAAAGATAGTTGCGAAATACCACGTCAGACGGCGAACTAAGCGGCTGTGATCTGATGTTGGTGATGACGGGGGCTTGACCAGGGCATTCAGTCTACCTCCTTCAGTAACATAGTTGTTAGCTAGTCCTTTTCACTGACAAGTCAGAGTGAACGGAAAACCTTATCAACAAACTGCGACACATGACTGGCGAACATTAACTCCCAGTAGAATCAACACTGACAAGTCGGATACAAGATTTCTTCTTTAGCCCCTCTAAGACGACCTCCAGTGTTGACGATTATTCCCATGCGCCCACTGTACTTAAACTCATATATATACCTGAGTAAAAAACAGTTAGTTTAGTATATCTATTATATATTTTTGTCAAGAGTAATATATATATGATTCCGGTATATACCATAGAGATTAATTTAAATGATACAGACTTAAGGCAATTTCAATTTTAAAAAATGATTTTTTAAAAATTAAATGCGAATTCTTAATAGTAATCGATTTATATATTTAACTTGGTTTACATTAAAATTGCCGTTGCAGAATGTTCTGTTCCTAAAATATCAGATTTATTTGTTTGTTTTTTTCAAATGTTCACTCTGGTAAGAAGCAAATATATTTTGGAGTCGATCCCTGCACTTTGTAATTTCATGATATGTCGACATGTGAAAGTGAAGACTAATGATTTGGTACAGATTATGGATTTACATAGGCCTAGATGCTTGCAAAATTACGTCATTATTTTCTCCGACGTATTCACGTGACACGAACTGTAATTGGTTGGCTCATTGCTACCCGGGTACTTTACTTGTACACGTGTATCGACAGTCTTGAAATTATACACAAATAAACTGCAGGATATACATCTCATTACTGTACCATGTTATAAAAAAAATTTAATGGCATTTTCTTTTAACCCTACAGATTTAGGCCTACGTCGTTTTATCGTTTACTACCAAAGAAACACAGAAGCAATAGCATAGCCTAGCTTAGCTTGTCCATTAAATTTCTTAATTGGCACATCTTGATAAGTAACATTACAATTACAGTTATATAGTAACGGATGGAGCTGAAAATCTTAATTAATACTGATAACTTGTGCATCTCTATGGCGACAGGTTATTACGTAATCTATCCATGCAGTGTATGTAGCTCACATGAACATGAGTTCGTCGAAGCCACCATTCGGCGTCAGCTCGATTTTTACGCTGGAATATCCGCTTGGATTAGCGTGTCAATTTATGAAAAAAGAGTATCAGTGAGTAAAGAGAAACACAAATAATTTTAATTATTGATGAGAATCTAAAAATTCTGAAGCTTCCTTTGACGAGGAAAATGTTAATCACAACTAAAATGAAATTTCATCTTTTTTATTTCAGTAATAAACATCACAGTAATAACTAATTAAGTATTACTGTAACGCAAAGGCATTCCCTGTGCTGCTGCTGTTGTAATACAGTTTTGGTTCCGCAAGTGTTATCAAATATATCCAATATCGCTATATAGAAGAGTCGTTAATAAATAATTCAATTGTTATTTAAATTTCACAACTGTTACTAAATGTTCATTGTCCGAGTGTTTGGCATATTGTTATAATGCACCAAACTGTAAGGCTAGATAAAACAGAGCAATTAGTAACAAGCGAATTGTGTAATGATGCGCGAAAGCAAAAAATGTGTATAGCGGTAAAAGTCGCAATGCATGGCACATAAGCTCGGCTGTGTGTAAACAGGCACTAATAACACAACGACATTCATATAGTAAGAGAGCATATCATATATTGATTACCCTTCGTGCAATTGTTGTCTGGGGGCCTAACGCTGAACACTCGGTGGCGACAGTTCGTACAACAGCAGATCGCCCTTGATTAGTTTCTGTGCACCTGATAGGTCGTGTGTATGCTATAACACGCTTCATTCAGTGTGTATCTCATACAATACACAAACCCGCATACAAGTGTTCATACAAACTACTATGACATGTATAGTCGTATATACAGTACTGTTCCATCCATGCACAGTTGTATGGATATATCTAAACCAACCTATATATTCTTCGACTTGAGGTGTTTCCGAATTTATGGTATTGCAGATTAAAATATTAAGACGTACTTAATTAGAGCCGCCGAGTCATGTGTTAAAAAACTGTTAATACCTCCACGGTCTTGTTAAATATTAATGGTTTAATTAATACACCTGGATGCATTTTAATTGCAATATATTAAACAAAAGAAACAGATATGGAAAGCTTTCCATAGTAATTATTTAATTAATTTGCAGACAATAAGATGCATGTTGTCGTACAAGTGTAGATCGACAAGCATGCACGTTGGGTTACTCCACAACCAAATGCACACATGTACAGTGTAAACATACGAGTTTTTCAATGTTGGGTGAGGTTTTCTATGTTAGAAGAGATTTTCTTTGTTATATTGTACACAGATGTGGTCGTGTCTGGCTGATAGTCTAGACTTTAATTCCAATCTTTTCGATATATTCGTCATTAATAATCGTATACCTTAAATAAGGTAGTAAAATATATATTTATAGGGCACTTGTCGTATTGCTTATATTGTAACGCTTGTGTGATATTGTTTACGGAGAATCATTGGACCTCCGCTGCAGAAAATACTTTTATTAAATGACTATGATTATATATAATATGTTTTGATATTTTAAGACTTACTTATCACCCGACTCTATAATCTGATTCGATGTCTCCTAAATTTTCCTCGCTTAATTTCAACCAGGCATCGAAAATTTTATATTCCGTTTTCTGCTCTCAGTTTTGCTACATATGTGAAAGATGTGGTTTGCTTCGATTTCCGGAGTGAATATTGCGGCTATTTGTGATATAATAAAACAGTTAGAGCATTTAATTCGTTCGATATTAATTTATACATACCCACTCGAGTCCTATAAACATATCGACTATGGGCGTGTAAACCTCACCAGAAGGGCATAACTGTTTAATGTACTTAAAAATTCACTTAAATCAAACTAAACCGGTAGCCCAGGGCCTTTTGGTCATACGAACGAGGTACCAATATCTAAGCTGTGGAGTATTCAGATATCAATATGAAATAT
>JAVFBZ010050285.1:0-10271 GCA_032466195.1 Katharina tunicata
TAGTGTTATGGTCGGTAGTCCGTATATTAAATCCGATAATCATTTTGGCTGATCATTCAACATAATTTTAGCCCAACGCAAAGAACGTTTGACAGTCAATTGGTGTTAATTTAATGTATCGGAAAGACATTATCCGACTGATTTATTTAATTGAATTCAGGAAGACTTTTTATGCTTTGTTCTTGTCTGTTTTTTTTACTTCTAACGCTGTTGTGTTCGTGGATGTATGCCCTTTATCTGACAAACAACAAAATGTGTTCTGTTTCGGTGTATTAATGCTATTGAAGTCTCTCTGATGAAAAGCGACTTTCAAGTTATTCTTTCTGCCAACGATTTACTCGAATGATATTCCTTTGGGAACGTCGTTATAAAGAAATAATGAATAATAAAACAAAGCGAATGACTAATGAATAGCCATGGGTTAAAACGATAGACTACAAGTACAATTTGAGACAAACCGAAAACAAAAGCGACGTAGAAAACCTCGGCTTATTTTCGAGTCCTCATTCCAAGCTCTAACCATTGATGGGAACTGGGTCAAGAAAAATATACATGGTTTTAATTGCCAGGTGAATCAATGTTACATTTTAGTATCTTTCTAAAAAAAACAATCCGGAAGACTAAAGTCAGGAAAATGACCTTCATCGGGTTGGTGAAAATAACAACTGGGCAAATACATTGTTATGGCATGTATAATGTCAATGACACTCATAATCACTCATTCGGTTCTATTGCGTTCCCAAAACAACACGCAAGGGACCATTCTTATTTGATTGATTGATTGGTCGTTCACGGCATGACGACTGCATCATCGGTGGTTATTGTAAAAGCGAGAAAAAAAAATTGAGAAAACCATTTACGATCTCTGCAGCCATTGGAAATTCCTCTAAGGTCGACAAAGGTGCCTAAAACTCAAACCTCAAGGAACCGAGTCACGGCGTAGCACAGGTATCATTGGTCTAGATATTTGCACATAACATCTATGAACCTCTCATTAATCGAAACAGGTAAGTGGTTTTAAAGTTTTGAATCTGTTTTAACGCATTTACTGATAACACCTGTTGCTGCGGTGATTAATAAGGATCGATAAGATTCATATCCATCACTCATCTAGATAAATAGAAATACCACACATATTTGAAGAAGTTTCTAGAAATCAAAACTCTTTTCGGAGGGAATAGTGAACAATATACATGAATTATATGAAATGTCAGATACACAATTGCGTAGAGATTGAATGTTAATAATAAATGCAGGATCTCTAATGTAAGGCTGTCAGATGAGAAATAATCGGACAAAATATTACCTTTTGACACTATTGTTTATGATATCAAGGTGGATACTTTCAGTTGTTAGTTACAGGTATGCTCACTGCCATTTGTTATTGTAGACAGAATGCTAAGTTCCAAACCAGGTTATGGGCTTTTGTAAAGTTTTTGTCTCTTTATGTTTCAAAACCAGGAATATATAGTTTTGCCGAATAAAGTAGTCGTATCAATGTATCACACAAAAACTAACGTGTAAACACATACATCACCTTGTAATATATATTTACAATGGGAATGTATTTACATGTTGCTTATGGATGCTTATTTATTTAAATATTATGCAAAGTTTAAATGGGTTGGTTTCAGTTAGCAACTAAATGAGCTAATATATGTTAAACTCTTTCCAACGGCGGTAGCATGTTAAATTCTTCATAATTTAAATCAAACATGTATTGATCAGAGTTTTTAACTCTTTCGGATGGTGGTAGCATGTTAAATTATTTTATAATTCAAATCAAACAGCGAGACATATTAAATTATTTCAAACGGCTGTAGCATGTTAAATTTTTCATAATTCAAACCAAACAGTGGGACATATTAAATTCTTTGAAACGGCGGATATATTTTAAACTCTTCCAAACGGAATATATAGATACAAGAAATAAATTACGAATAAGTACAGAGGAAAATCAATTATGAGGGCTTACAATGGACTTGATTAGCAAGGTTTCCATTGATTTATAAAAAATGTGAATAATTTACGCTTTTCATCAACATCCAACTGTGCTACATGAATATGTCTTTCTAATCAGGCTGAAAATTAGATATCACGTGCAGAATCCGATCAAACACACGTTGACAGGTGAATAGTCTTTATATTCGCAGTACTCCTATGACGTCGAATAAACATAAACACTGTGTCCATTATTCAAATTCATGCAGGAGAGGATAAAACATTTACATAACAAACAAAACAGAACACCACAACAAATCAGCATCCTGTTCCTCTTACCTCAGAGACCACCAGGGCACGGGAGGATCCCACCCAACCACCCATCTTAACCCAATGGAGCCTTGTCAGTTAAAATGGTGGCTATAAAAAAGGTCACATATAGTGTTACGGAAAACTTAAAACTATATAACAATTTTTAAATGAAACTTAGACCATTGCCCCTTTCATAAAAGGTCTACATTGATAAACATTGGTTGGCTCTTAAGTCGGAAGTAGATTTGTAAAACTTTTTACTAAGTTTTTACTAAGTTTTCCAGCAGTCGGAACACGGCTTCATTCAATGATAGAAATATACTGCAACATGAATTGTTCATCAATCTTTTCGTTTGTCAACCTACTATATTTATGTTAAGCTTATGGACAGTTGAATAAGTACTATTAGTCATGACGTTTTTCAAAGTGTGTACGGATTTTTATGACCGTCTTGAAGCTCGTAAATCCTGCGCAACAGGCGATGTGGTGTACGAGCTTCAAGACGGCCTTGTTTGTTTTTTATTACCCGTGAGTTGAAAATTTTCACAGGGTGTACGGGTGTTTATCCCCTGGCGAATTGATCATTCAAAACACAAGGCATTTGGTTGACGGATAATAATACATCTTACCCCATCTAACCATAGAGAAGGTTGTATGGCAATGGCCTTGTGTTATCCTGGTACTGTTCCAGCGGAAATAATATCCATTCCAAGCTGACTTTTAAATGTTTTTGACAATCCCTTTAGTGAAAGAAAGTGTCATGCCAGCCTTTATTGTGGATGTGTCTCTTGTGACAAGAACTAGATCAGTGTTGAACAAGTATAATGGTTACAGTAACTTCATACTTTATGTATGACAATTTCTGGTTTACTTCTGGTGGAACGTTCCCACCAAGCCTTTAGTTAGTATAAGTGTCTCTACTTCTACATGCCTCTAGAAGAAGACATATACTTATGACGATATATTTATGTTCACTAACGGAGAGTCAAATGGCATCAGTTTGTTAAAAGTAAAAAGTGTTTTACCATTTAAGATCCTCTTAACGAATCCTCAAAGACATGGAAAAGGATATATCATGAATGAAAATCGCACTTAAGCTACGCATTATCAGCTCGCCTTTATAAAGCTACCCGAAGTGATATTGAATGAATGTGTATTATCTATGCGTCCCGTCCTTAGCGTTGATACATTAAATAACTATTCGAAAGAAGTTAATATAATGTTTGTGAACTAATATTACTAAAACATATTTTGCAGAATAAAGTTAAAGAGCAGTAAATATCGATACTTGATGACACTCATGTGCAAAGAGATCTCTCATAGAGAATCAAAATTTATCTCAGTTTCCTTTCCGTAAGCCATTTTATGTATGTTGTAGGATAATAGATTGACCAAAGACACCATCCGCTTAAAATCATAAGATGGACACATTCATAATAAGCTGACATTGTAAATGTTTTGTTTTTTTCGGAAAATACATTGAACATGTATTTAATAAAGAAAATATGTACTTGGATAATTCTTTGAATATTTACTCAAATAAACAATATTTGTTCTTGTTATGAAATGACCTCCTGTTTATTCGCGTATTAAATCGATCAGACCGATACAAGAAAGAAACTATAAAACAGGAAGTACTGAGACAATTTTCCTGTAAAACCTCTATTGTAACAAAACGTAATCTGAAGTGATTCAAAGAGATCCCAGTTGGTCAGTTGGAAGACCGGTTTCATTACCGTGCAGAATCCACTTAACTGGCACGTGATCACGGATCACAATTTGTTACAGCATGTTACTAATATAAATCCACCGTGCAGAAAAAATAATTTTATAAGTGGATAATTTATTTAATATACTTTAATTAACGTAATTTCCCATGGTTTAGTTTATATTTAAAACTGCATCAAGTGGATCGTTTTGTAGTTAGATGCGTTTCATTAACTCTCTTTGTTCTATGTTCCATATATGCATGCGTAACAGTATCGCCAACGAAGCATCAAACGAGCAGAGCATCTATTGTTAAAACTACTAACTCGTGTGGTCCTTATCAAAGCGGCTTCAATATCGGTGATATAGGCATACAGACGAAGAAGACGTTGTAGCTGTTGTTGCAAGACATAATGTATACAAGCATTGGCCTACTATATAGCAGAAAAGCTTTAAACAGTTTGTAAGTCACATATAATAATGCTTTTAGGTGGTTAATGTTTTACGGATACGACTGTAGTGCCAGTGTTATGTTCGTCATTAACTCTGTTAAATCCCTCTCTGAATTACGAAGAAATATTGTGTATCTTTTTAGAAAGAGATTGTTTGAATCCGACAATTTGTTGATTAAAAAAATACTGAACAGTGACGTTTATTTCAATTCAAAACTTCTTACAAATGAGTTTTGTGTCTAGCCTAGTATATTTACATAGCTAGCCAGAGACCCGAGTTCGAATTCCGGCGGAGGCAAGCAAAATTTTCTTTCTCTACATTTATACAAAAATATATAGATATATGTTGTTCTGTATTTCAAGACACAAAACGTCTCTGTCACTGCGTCTCCTGAGTTATCATTTCCAACACGTACTAGAGCAAATCTTTATTGTATTAATTTTCACTGTATAATATCCGCTTTATATTTTTTCACACAACTACCTTAAACCGGTAACACTAACATAGATTTATCTGATGGGAGAATTGTATGATTCTTGCTTGATCGTTTGTCCAGAGGGAAATAAAACGACTGTAGGGAGACGAAAGAGCTGAAAACATCAAAGCTGCCAAACCAGATCAATTTTGTCAGGAAGAATCTTGAGAGGTATCATCTCCGCAACCTATGAGAAACTTCTATTCTGAATAAAAAAGAAGATTCAGTTAAACACTTCATAAACATAAGACATTAATCTGTCTCTTTTGACGTTTAGGTCCTCGAACTAAGATAGCTATTTGTAGTTTAAATCAGACTTATTTTCGTGATTTATGATTTCTAATTATTCGCGAATTATGACCTGTGCATAGTGCAAAGTAAAATAAACCTGCGACTCCATTGTTATATTCTATTACCATTTTTCATAGAAAAAAAAAAGAAGAACGAGGGCATGAGGGAGCGAGACTTTATACTGTAAAATGTCGCGTTCATGACTGAAGAAAACAAGACAAAAAGTCGATATTATCAGTAAACCTCGTGTTTAAGTAATTTTTCTTTCATATTAAGAAAGGCGAGAACGCGAGATTTAATTGTTAAATCTTGCTATCTCACTTTTAAGATGGCGGGATTTGAAAACCACGAGATTTACATATTAAATCTCGCGTTTTTTTTTCTGTATTTTGTCTTCGTTTTAAATCTCTACAGCAGATATTGCAACTGTTTGATTGGTTTGCCTATCATGCACTTCTTCCAGGGCAAGATGTGTTTGTTTGCTAACATTACCTTGTGAAACAAATAAGTTTGAGCTTCCGTTTCTTGTGCTGCATTTGACATGCGCATGCCCTCGCCGGAAAGTGAGATTTAACAGTTAAACCTCGCGTTCTCGCTTCCTAAACCAATCCTTACTGAAAATTACAAACCACGAGATTTGTTGTTGTCCTTTTCCTTCAAATAATAGCCGTCGATGGAGCGAGAACGCGAGGTCACGAGAACGCGAGATTTAACTATTAAATCTTGCCATCTCGCATTTAAGATGGCGGAATTTGAAAACCACGAGAGCATTTCGTATTCGTTTGGAAATCAGATTATATTAACAATTTATGTAAGCTGTTGAGTTAAAAGCTATTTGCCGAGTTTCAATAAACTTTGCTAATTGCCAATCAATAACCTATTGGTTCAACGGAAGCTTGGATTTTGAATCACGATAAAAATACGCATCATCACATTTTCTGTTTTCTCTCAACATGAGATTGTGTTGCATATATATTTATTCGTAGAAATATAAAGAAACAGCTGAAAAAATGGAAAAAAAGTAAAATGTTCAAGGAAATAAAAATAGTGTTTTATCTTGTCGTTAGGCACTAGGTCATTTGTTTTGGTTTACGACAGAAAAGTTAACAAATGGTTTGTTTAAGTGTCAAACATAAGTTTAAGAACAAAGATTATATTTTAGAGACTAAAAGGTGACTGCAATGCCTACCAGCACATAATGTATTATGTTATCATGACAATTGCCTTAATCTGGGACTAAGATAGCTGTAGGAAATGCATTCGATCCTCCGTTTTGTCTTTAAATAACTTCAATAGGTTTCTGCATAAAAAATATGACACAGTCTTAAAATATGTATTTTTGATATTGGAAATTGATTCTAATCTCAGCTTTGACATGAAACAAGAGATTTTATTATTTTATTTCTCCATCGGTGACCTGCTATTTGTAATAAGCCTACTTTTAGGGTAGTTACGCCATGTGCACCTTTAATCAGCTAACAGGTTGCATATACAATATGTCGTTTGCTAAAGAAATGATGAAATGAACGAAGCCATCAAATGAGTTTTAACGTACTAGAGGCAATCAACAAACTGTAAATCTATCTCTGCCATTTGAGCGGGCTATCTCAGCACAAATGTCAAACGACCTCATACCATGGTGGAAATTGAAAGTTCGGATAGCTGAAAGGATTTACATTAACATAGCCTTTGGAGCAATTACTGTGTGTCACGGAGGAAAAGCTAATTCAAGTAGAAGAAGTTAAAAGGCAATGTGTTGCCCAGACGAATATTATTTTAGTGCCTTTGATATTGGTACAGCGGCACTAATGCTTAGCCTAAAGGACCTATGTGATTTGTAAAGGCTCCACGCCTCTTCTAATGCTTAGCCTGAAGGACCTATGTGATTTGTAAAGGCTCCACGCCTCTTCTAATGCTTAGCCTGAAGGACCTATGTGATTTGTAAAGGCTCCACGCCTCTTCTAATGCTTAGCCTGAAGGACCTATATGATTTGTAAAGGCTCCACGCCTCTTCGAGGTATAATGTTTCTATGTTTCTGTAGATATTGTACAATAGTTGTTTATAATAATTCAATTATGCAGTCTCCTCAGGGAGAACAATCATTGATGACGGCTCTGGGTAGAAAGTATGTAAAGATAACCCATAAGATAACCCATAAGATAACCATAAGATTCAGGGAAATTGTTGTTTTCTAACTTACTGCCTATCTTTTACTCGTTATCTAATAAACGAATGCCTTTTCTGACTTATAAATTGTTTAACATGACATATTTAGATAAGGTTTAAAGTTATTACTGAGTAGGCTATTGGACCATACCCGAGCCGCGTATGGCCTTCACAATAAAAGCAAGTGATCCATTAGGCGTTTCAAAATTTGTCAGGTTCAGAAACAGATTTCAGTCGTTGAAGCTTTTTACGAGCAATGGAACAAATTTCTCTCCTTTCATCTGACTTCTATATTTTATATCCTAACTGAAGAGATATATATTTTCGTCAAGTTAATTTCTTTTCTTTCATTTACCATTACAATTATTTTTCTAAACCACTTCTTCCTCACGAACAAATATGTATATGTATGTGGTTTGGTTTGTAACTTGAAAGTTTTTTTTTGTACCATAGCTTTATTTGCTGTATTAAAACATTCTTCGACTCTTCGTTGCTGCTTTTATGCGTGTAGACTACCATTGTTTCAGCTAAGGTCAAAGAAACTCACCACTTTGCTAGTGACTGTCTGTTAATGAAAGGCTATTATCACTTATTTTCGCGCCGCTACCATAGAAAGAACCACGGTATTTTAAAATGTATTCCAACAGTAGGTGGTGACCCTAACACAGCCAAATAATGTGAAGTCAATTCAAGAATTAGCTTCATTGGTAAGTTAATGTTTCCCCACTGCTAAGTATGACAGTGTGAATGTAAAATCGAAACGTACTGCCCACACACCCATAGGGTTTTAGTATATAGAATCATTTTGTTTTGGCAGTATGGAATCATTGCGATGTAAGTAGAAGGTTGCACCGTTAAGATACTGAATGATATTTAGCTGGTATACTTTCAGACTGGCATAAACTTTGTCTTAACCTTATATTCAAATTTATTCAGATAAATGTCCACATTATCAATGATTTGTAATATGACTGGTTTGTAACAACAAAGATTGATACTGTGTGACTATAGCCGTCTAGTGCGACTGAAATCCTAAAACATAAGATCAAACATTTTCTACAGCCCAAACGAAATGCCATCCTATCGGATATCAGTTTAATCTCTCCGGAATTGCAAAAAAATATGGTCGTCTAAAGATGTTTAAGTGTGACAATTATTTGCCATTAATGTCATGCTTGTCTTTGAGTTTCTTCTTTCACAGGTGGTAAATTGTCACATTAATCTCTCACATTCTGACAGCGCCTGACATTTATCGGGTATCCTTTCTGTGATATGACAGTAACTATGAATGATGGTCGGCCATGAAGAACCTGTGAATATAAACTATATGTTCTGCTTTCCTTCAGCTCAATTTTTTTTTATATATAATAGACCTTGGCTGATTAGAAATAATAATTGTACAATACTTGAAAAATAAAATGTTTACAGCATTTTTCTGTGCAGATTGCGACAGTTATTGCCTTGGACATTCGCCTTGTCGAACACCTTCAATAAAATGGCCAGGTGGTGTTCTAGTGATCTAATAAGTATACAACTTCAATTGTATCTTGCTGATGTTTGGGTGGGCGATTCCTTTGTTCTGGTGTTGAGCTAAGGGGCATCAGGACACCGACTTGCTGTGACAATTCTTTTTACGTCTTGTGAATGCCCCATGATGTCATGATTGCTTCCAGTGTCATTTAGTGAGGCTCATTTAAACGTTTGGGCTTGCACTCCGTCATATAAGCGAACATTACGTAATTGCATTCAGATCACCCATTTAGTTAATTGTGCAACTTGACATATTATATAAGACATCAATAACTAGGCCCTTCGACCACACTCCAACCTCGTACAGCTTTCACAACACAAGCAAATGGTTAATTACAATTTTAAAAACAACGTTCAGAGTAGTTTTCGTCCGTGGTAATTTCCTGCATGCAAAGAAACAAACTTTTCATCTGATTTCTATATTTGTTATTCAAATATATTTTCTTAAGGCTAATTCATGTTGTTGTTTGTTTTCCAACTCCATCCTTTCGGCAATTAACTAATACCAAGGACATTCAGCTGTTGTTATATTCTTCATGAATAGGCAACGCAACATCAAACACTTAACTAGAATTGACTTAGCCTGTATGCCTATAAACCTACACAAGTGAACAGTGATAACCATGGCACAAGTGTTAATATGAATGCAAACATCACGGTTCTTCATACCTTAAGCCAAGTAGTGGCTTTTTAGCTCATATGAGCCAAAGGCTCAAGTGAGCTTATCCGATCTAAATCGTCGTCGTAGTCGTCGTCCGCGGCATAAACTTTTCACATGTTCGACTTCTTCTCAAGAACTACTGGCCAAATTTCATCAAACCTGGTACAAATGATCAGTAGGGGCAGGGGATTCAGATTTGTTCATATGCACTCTTTGGGCCCCTTATTGGGGTCACATGGGGTCCAGAAAGGTCAAATTATGGTCAATCTTAAAAATCTTCTTCTCCGAAAGTATAAATGCTATAGCTTAGCAAACCTGGTACAAATGATCAGTAGGGGAAGGGGATTCAGATTTGTTCATATGGACTCTTTGGGTCCCTTATTGGGGTCACACGGGGTCCTGAAAGGTCAAATTATGGTCAATCTTAAAAAATCTTCTTCTCCGAAAGTATAAATGCTAGAGCTTAGCACACCTGGTACAAATGATCAGTAGGGGAAGGGGATTCAGATTTGTTCATATGGACTCTTTGGGCCCCTTTATTGGTGTCACACGGGGTCCAGAAAGGTCAAATTATGGCCAATCTTAAAAAATGTTCTTCTCCGAAAGTATTAATGCTAGAGCTTAGCAAACCTGGTACAAATGATCAGTAGGGGAAGAGGATTCAGATTTGTTCATATGGACTCTTTGGGCCCCTTTATTGGGGTCACACAGGGTCCAGAAAGGTCAAATTATGG
>JAVFBZ010050296.1:0-10271 GCA_032466195.1 Katharina tunicata
TCCGCCGTATTGAGTAGAGTAGATTAAGAAGTGGAGAATCCGTCGTCATATAAATGAAATACCTTTGAGTACGACGTGAAACACCAATCAAACAAACAAACAAACAAACAATAGAAAAAAAACCAGGTTACTTTAACTTTCAAAAGTTTATTAAAGGTGTGTAATAAGCATTCAAAGTGAAATTACATTATTAAATGAAGCAGAGCTGGGGTGGCTTGCCATTTTGATTTTCAACATCGACCCCAACATCTACGTCATTGTTATCGCATGTATCATGTACTTTTTATGCACTTCTGGCGTATTGTGACAAATAAATTTTATTCTGGGATAGATATATATGCTTACATGTACACCTTGAAGACTTCCTGAGGGAGAACTTTAACAAGCCCTGGGCTTGAAAATGCCGCAGTTTGAATCATTTGACTGCAAAAATGTAGACCTCGCACTACAGGTTTAGACCGTCTGATACGTAATTCTGTTTCCGCTGAATTAAACATGATGGACTTCATGAGTTAACTATCTTACACTTGGACTAGATGTTGTAAAGTTATGGTGCACTGATTAATAGAAACAATACTGCAATTATCACTTGTTGGCCAGTGGCCACATTCTTTGGATATAGGTACATGTATGGGTTCATCGTAAGCTTTCTTTTCCTTTTAGAGTATGTAGACAAAATCTGATAGACAATTTCCGATCAAGTTGAATTTGAAGTTACATCATGTCTGAAGTACCTTTAGCTCGCATTATGTCGAAAATTAACAAAGCTTAATGCATGTAACATCTTTGGACAATGAAGTTTAACAGCCATAAATGATATGTTTGCGTAATCTGGTGACTGGTGGACTTGATATCCTTTAAGAAATTGAGCCTTTTTGTCGGCTATTGGATGCACCATTTAAAAGAGTAATACCTCTGTTAAAAGTATTTGTTTAAAATGTTTGGTCAATACTTTCACAAAAATGATTTATCTTTGAAAAAAAGTTTGGTGCTTGAGAGTTTCTTCTTAGCAAAATATTTGTTGTCAGTTTGAGGACAGATTCTTAGCCACTTTTTGTAACTAAGTACAATTTGAATTTTCTGGAAGTTTCAATAATTTTTGTGGACACTTAAAGTAAAACTTTGTTATATCTGTAGTATTAAACTTTAAAATTTTACAGATTCAAAAGTTCTTGTCTGACACGTAAGGTATTTTCTAAATCTTGTCTAAACCGACACCTGGGTATACCGACATCTGGTCTTAACTGACAATGTCACTTGATCAGTTTCCTATCTTCATCCAAATAAAACTGTTGTAAACTGGCTTCCCATCCAAACAAACCATTGGACAGGTCCCATGTCATGTCACTTCAGACAAGTTTCACTGTATTTAGCATATTTACTTCAGATACATTCCTGTTGACACTGGCTAAATTGTTAGTTGTTCTTTATACTACATGTACTCCACTTTTAATAGGTTTTATCTGACCACAAATATTTGCTGCTGTTAGACTGGTCTAATACAGATATCTTACTGGATTAATTGACCACTTTTGTGCATATATACATGTAAGTGTTTGTTAAATTTCTTTAAAATATTGACAGCAAAACATTAGAAATGCACGTCTGATTGGGTGTTTGGAATAAAAGTAGCAGAACTAAAGTTATTTTTTTATTTTTATTTTAATTTAATTTTGACTAACATTGGTGATGCGATGGATACTAAATTACTTTTTTTTTCAGCTTTTTAAAACTAATAATGTATTTTTTCAGAATATATATGTAAACCAAGACCAAATGTAATCAGTTTTATTTAGACGAAACTGTCTGAATTTTGATTCAGAGAGCCAAATTAATAAGTTCAACAGAATTTCATCCATTTAAATTAAACCATTACTGTTTTTAATTTCAAATATTTAGGTAGATTATGTTATAGCTATTGGTCAGTCCAGACATTCTAATAGTTACCTGACCTCAAACTTGTAATATTGGTATGTTGTGGTCAGCTTGTAACAGGTACTTTGTCTTCTTAATACAATAACATCATCATTTATACTTCCTCTGTGGGGTATATAATTATTAGTGTGAATGCCCTTGATGGTTTTAGAAACAGTTGGAATAGCTGCTAAAAAAGCATTTCCGGTCAAATCATTCATATATGCCAAATTTACTATCAGAGTGTTCCATTATTAGCCTGCACTACATTGTAAGATAGAACCAATGTATTATTGTTATATTCAAGAGCAAAGGTTGATTGATTGCTTTATGTATAAGTGTTTAACATTGTGGTCAAGGATATTTCACAAGGGTGCCTAGTGATCTATTCCAACAGTAGTAATCAACTTTTCCACAACCAAAAAATGAGAAGTCACTTCGATAATTACCTCTGTTGGAAAGACAATGTTTCTTCAATTCTCAGCATGACATACATGTATGCAACCTGCTATAAAGCATAAAATGTCAACTTTCTCAGTTTGGTCCAGTTTTCACTATAAGTGCATGTATACATGTTATATACTACAGCTTGACATTCTAAAGTTGTATACGAGCAGAAAGATTAATAACAAATATACTTATATTACTGAAACAGAAAGGAAGGGAAATTAGTCTTAAATAAGCTAACTGCTTTTTAATTTATTTGTTTGTGTCATCTGCTCAGCCTCTTTTTAAAAAATAGCACTTTGACCAATACAGATAGAAGGAAATAAACATTTTTGCTGATTTAGAACACTTAGATGTTTATGGTAAATTGTTTCTTTCAATAACTATTTAAATAGACTGACCTCATGGTCCTGACCAATCATTTTTTTTTAGCCCCTAACCTTGACTGTCTGTTGACCGTATATATACTTTGTGTATCTTACTGACACAGAAAGGATGGGTAATTATTCTTTCGTAGTTTTTTTTTAAATAATCATTTAAAAGTTTGTCATCTGCTCTGTCAAAAAATAGCAACTTGACCAATACAAATAGATGGAAATAAAGTTTTATTCTGGTTCAGAACACTAGGGTATTTATGGTAAATTTTTTCTTTCAATAACTTTTTAAATAGACTAACCTCACCATAAATATTTTTTAGCTCGAGTCCTAACCTTGACTGTTTGTTGACCTTTTTTTATCACAAGCATCAAGTTGGACGTTTCTTATTCTTTTATTACTAACTGAGTACTTGATGGTCAGATGGCTGGATAAAACTGTACACTCATCATGTATTACCTGGACTCATTTATATCTCAATATAGACCCTGTTAATATTTATACCTGTGTCTGAAATAAAGCTATATTATTATGCAACTGATGGCCTCACTATAGAAAGTGATCATTGTCATTGGTAGATCATGGATCAGTTAGCCATCATGTAAGACAAGATTTCAATTCTTAGATCTATAGATAGGCTAAACCATTAACCTAACCATTTCATAACCAAATCCTCATTTGGATCAAAGCACAGGTTAGTCACACTTTTCCAGGTTTCTGTTCCAAATTCAAACATCTTTTGTTTAAAACATATTAGAAACAGCAAACAGCTCTAGAAAAAAAATAATAAAATAATTTTATATAGTGCCACTGTAAGAATAATTAACGTTTTGATAACTTCTCAGTACACAGATTTTATAAAAAAAATAATTGTATTAACGTCAACTAGTCAAATATTTGTGGTGCTCATATGTTAACACTTCTTTATTTCCTTATCATTGGTTTGAGTTCATTAACATATTTGTGTGAAACAATTGTAAATAGCGTACAAATTCAGAATTGGAAAGAAGAGATGATGTGTTAAGGTAGATAACTTCTGCTTGATTATGGTTCTAAATGTGTGCATAGTTGCCTCCCTTCATTTATTCCAGCCTCTAAACCAAATTGTTCAGTATTATATTATCAGTCATTGACTTGAATTACTTTTGTGGGTTACTGATTTGTATTTTTTGTATCATTTTTCATGTTTGTTATTATTTTGAGCCTGGTGCATCAACAAATAGATTTGTTTGTGAGGTTCTGTTTTGCGGCCTCTGTTTCGTTTATTGCCATTGTTAATGAGGGTGACCTGGGCTAACAAGCTGTAAAATTAGTGAAATAACCTTAAGCATGGTGAAAACCCCAATGAAACAAATAATCATGCGTCGTAAAAATACCATGATACTTTGTTGAATAGTCATATGTAATTGTTCATTTTTTGTAAAAATTTATTTTTCCTGTCATTAATTTGTATTTAATATGGTAGCACTACTTTGGTAGTATTTTTTAAAGGATAGTTAAATTGGAAAGCTTAGGAGTATACCACAAAGTCCTTAACCAAACACCCTCCCCCCTACTTCTCCTATTGAATTAACTCCTTTCCATTCTCTTGTCAATCATAAAACATCAATCAGTGCTATTGGTATGGGCTTTACATCTATTACACTGGGGTAAGTGTGTTTAAGTGGAAAGCTAACATCAGTTTAATCAGCTCAATCCTGCTTTATCCTATCAGTTTTCATTTGGCTTTGGCACTTCTGTGTGATTTATCCAGGTAAAGCTAGCCTGGACATACCTGTGTAAATAGAGCCAACAAAGTAACTTCAATAAAAGTTCAAGGGTTAAGCTGAGGTATTTTGTCTCAGAGACACTAAGGGGACATTTAGTAACAATTCATCTGTTGAAGAGCTCAGTGGTTAGTCCTTCTGTTTTGTTTTTTTTTAAGTAAAAAAAATCAATGTTCAGATATTTAAAAAACGATATACTCAATTTATTGTAACACAGAAGCAAAAGTAATATAAAAAATCTGATGATATTACCTGAACTTGACTTTTGTGAAGCAACGGATACATTTGCTGCATTGATTTCTTCTCTTGATACCCTAATTCTTCAACCATTTCACCTCTTGAGTGTTAAAAAAGGACCCATTTGTTACTTTGATAGCTTTCCTGTTGCCATCTTACAACCCTGTACTGACACAATATTGGATCTACTTGTAGGTTAATAACAAATATATGCTCAATGTAAAAGAAGGGCGAGTGACTGGCCTTGTCTGGCATGTATAAATTGTAACAGATGTTTTTTTTTTGCTGGGGCTGTCCTAGCTATTTGCATGAGCCAAAGGGAGACCATCCTCACAGTCTTCGCCTCATCTACAACAAAAAACTGCCTGTGTCAGTGCTTACCGTAGAGAAAGATTAGCAGCCTTTACCTGGATAAAAATTTGGTCATTGTACTTTGTACATCAGCTACATGTACCATGAATTATCCTAAAATAACATTGTATGTAATATAAACACCAACCCAAACAAAACCACATACATCTAAATATAGTCTGTCTGTTTTTGAACAACTTGAACTTTTACATGAAATATAACACCTGTGTTTTTTGCACCTATCTACTTGTAATCATGAGCTTACCTTTCAAATTCAGGTCAATTTTGCTTCTCAGAAGAGACCTGTCTGGGAAATCCATTTAAGGTCAAAGGGACTGAAGTAAATACAAAGATTAGTGTCAGAAGATTTGAGAAAAAAGAAGAAACTCCAAGTCAAACAGTTTCCTGTCTTTCATTTAAAATAAGTTTAAAACTTTTCAAGAAAGTGGAAATGTATTTGTCTCTCTATAAAATAAAGTGGGATAAAAAAATATTTACTTGTTTTTAAATTTAAGCTTTACAACAATATTTGTTGCTGTGCAACTTATCTGTAAAATATGTACATGCTTGGTAAACATGTAAAAGTTTACTTAAGGGATAGAATTCTTTTCCCTTTGACTGTTATACAGAAATGCTCTTTTCCAAGCTTCAAAGGATTTAGTTAGCTTCTTGTTCACCTTATATATAAATATAAAAAACTTGCACTCTTTTCTTGAGCTGATTCTTTTGTGTGGAAGATGTGATCATGAATATATGAACTTTTATTGCTCCAAAGTCTGATTTATATAAAACTGCTTTTGAAGAAATACAACAAAAGGACATGCGCAGTGCAGGTTTTAGGGTAATCCATTGGAATGTTCAAGGTGCATGTCTGGGTTTTTAAATTAAAAAATAGGATCCTTTGATAGACAAGATTTCTGCCTGAATGCATATGTTGAATTTCATGTACAATGTACTTGCAAAGCTATCATGTTGGCGTAGGAAGAAAGTCAATTTATCAAAGTAAATAAATTTCCCCTAATAAATAATGTCCGAGCATGCTTAAATTTAATGTCTGTCTTAAAAAAATATAATTATGTACATATATAAATTTCTTGATTTGTATGATCGTATCAAACCATCTAGTCTACTTTTGGTATTTATTTGTCTGGTAATAAATTTGTCTTGTAAGTTTATGACTCAAAAATTATAATGTGAATTTACTTTAGTAATTATCCATCAAATGGTTAAAGGTCATACATGTCCGTAAAAGCATTAGTTGATGGTTGAATGTTGTCAGTTTTTTGTGTTTTCAAATATGAAAAATAAAACCACTCCATTGTGGATTTTTCCCAAGCAGTAGTTTTGTTGTTGTAAAAAATAATAATCAAGTATGCAAACAATGCAAACCCGCATAAAATAAAATGCTCTTTTGTACATTATCATTTTTTTTTTTTTATATTTAATCATTTTAGTTTTTTTGTGTTATGTGCATTTCCGTAATACTCAACAGAAACTTAAAATGGTATTATTATCTATTTTCAGAGACCTACCAAATGGCTTTATCGCCAGAACAAGCACCTGTCTATGTAAGTATTATTTAGTTTATCCTATTGATGCAATAAATGCCTATTTTTGAGAAATGCCTCAAGATAAAAGACGTTTTCTGAGTTCCCTCATACAAATTGAAAAGGTGGCAGTTTGGTTTAATTAGTACAGGTCAAGTTTTCAAACTATCTCTTGAAGTGACTTATTAATCCTTAACTTATTAATTATTAAACAAATTAATCCCTGTTGGTGGTTGGTGGGAGTGTTCTGTGTGTGTGAGTAATCTAAGCTAACGCGTTCAGTAAAATCCCAACAGTTGCTTATTAAACAACTTGAGAAACTGTGTTTAAAACCTGTTGAAACAGATAACTTAAATGGCTCCAAGTATGGACAAAGATGTAATGTCAAGAAAACGTCCAGGCCCACATTAGAGTAATTCTCAAATTTGTTTCCCTGACTTTAATAGTATATGCTCTTATTTGCTCATGCTTGAAGACGTTTGTTCGAAATGCGACAGTGTGGTCTCTTTTTTTTAATTCTGACTGAACCTTTAACTACCACTCCTGACTGGTAGACCATATTAGTATCAGTTCATGGTGACCTATCAGGGCTGTACTGAGACTTGTTACTTCCAGATGACTTAAGCAGTTCATGATGGGTTTAGCCTTCAGATCAAATCAAGCAATATCTTTTGATGCTATCCTATCCCCCTTCTCTCCACCTTGATCTGTGGTGGGTGTGTTGGCTGCTGCAATGTTTTTGCTTTACTATTCCTGCTCTTTTGCCTGCCTAAATTTCGGCATTGGTTAGATATAAGTCAATTTTGATTATTTGTTGGTAGCAGATTTGTTATTATTTAATGCATCCGATGCTCTGTGAATTAAGTTAGTTCAGATCTTGGAGGTCTTCTGTCAACTCAGGTTATTCAAGAAGGTCTAAGCATATGTCAAAGTTTCATCTTGGTTTTCCTCTCTCATAGTATTAAACTGTGTTACATATATAACTGACTAGGGCGTGTGGTTGGGTGGGAGCCCCCTGTGCCCTGTTACTCGCGGAGCTAAGGGCACCAGGAAAACAATTTGTTGTGGTGTCCTGTTAATGTACATGTATCAGGGGGCCAGCCGTCATGTTTGATTGACTTGGGCCATGATGTGGCTCAGTTGGTTGTGCATTGGACTGCTGAATCCCCTTCATTAAACCACTTACTAGCTATGGCTTGTGTCAGATTGTCTACATTAAGTACACATGGAAACTTCCTGGGGTCTTCAAAGTTTTTTTAAGGAAGTTTCTTCACTGTCTTGCGGGTGATTGAGTGGGAGCCTCCTATGACCTGGTGCTCTTCGAGCTAAGGGGCATCAGGAAGCCAATCATATTGTCCTGAAATGTATGGTGGCGCCTTCTGTTTTGTCAGTGTCAGAATTCTCCCAGATTGGGCTGGCATGCCATCATATGAGTGAAGTGACCTTAAGTTAAACCCTAAACTCTTCAATCAAACACTGGCAATCCAAAGTCATTATATGGGATAAAGGTCAACAATGGATATTTACTATGGGTGACTGAATCTGAAGGTGAAATCCACCTTGAGCAGTGTGAGTGAAATACCTGAGAGGATAGCGTTTGACACCAATCAATCAATCACATAAATAAATTGTTTAAAGTGTCAATAATGTTGTTAAAATTAGCAGCTTTTCTAAGGTTCAAAGCTGAATAGAACCCAATGTCCAATAGAACTTCAGTGTTGACTGATTTTCTACATCATGCGAAAGCCATTTAGTAGCTGCCGGGTGGTCCAGTTGAAAAAGAGTATTGTAATAAAAGGTATCAAGTTTTAGACTTGTCAGAAGGGTATAGACAATGTAAATGTATATTGTTCTTGAAGACATTATTAAAGTAGATTTATGAAGACATTATGAGCTACAGTGTGAAATTTCACACCTGGCTGATTTAAATGATTGATATATGTAAATTATACTTGTAGCTTGTACTGGTAGGGTGCTCAGGTAGTTTGTGTGTCTGTTCAAGGTAGACTGAGTCTGTTATTATTCAGTGTGCAGCCAGTCCTATTAAGCGCACTGGTGACTGCTGGTAGTATTCTGTCAAACTGTTTACCTATATTGGGGCTGTTCTGGCAGAGTTGGTGTGCCCGTTTTGGGCTGCGATACTTGCTTACTGCTTGTAAGACATTTGTGTCTGTGTTCACTAAGGAAGTTGCTTTGAAGAGGATGTATTTCAAATTGTCATTCACATATGGATGTACCTAATAATCTATTGTGGGACTACTGGTGAACATATTAATTCTGAGGATGACTTTCAATCCATCTATAAAAACAATAGTCTTCTGAAAAGATATGAGAGAAAGGTTGTATGTTTATATAGACATAAGATACACCTAATCGAGAATTACTGGACTTTGGTACATGTGGCAAAACACATTGACAACACAGAGATGAAATGTAAGCTGTATTCTCTGGGCTTACTAACATAAGGATATAAAGGTAATAGAACACAGGATGGTCTGGATACAGTTTTTTCAACAGAGCAAAGCACTTCACAGTTTTTATTTGAATTAGTGTTACGTACACTGCCTTCAAAACACTCTTGAGCCTTGTGTCTATATTATCAATCGACCAACCGTTTGAGAACACATACTGGTAGTTAATCTGTGCATATTGTTACCAGTCAGAATTCAGCATATGAGCTTCAAACTGTATTGAGAAGCTTTTCGCAATGAACTCTCAGTAATTTGTGCAAATTCTGTGCACACTTCATGATTGTTCATTATTAAAACATGCACATAATAATGTACTAGCTGGCTGTACTGTCACAATGTTTTATTGATTTTGTTTGGGTGTAGTAATTATGCATGTGAAAGGTTAGGCAGCATATATCATAGGCAGTAGCCACTCTAAAACTTTGAGTAACAAAAAAATGATATTACCTGCAAAATTCATTTTAAGAGACTGTCACTTATCATTTCACAAATTGCTTGGTGCAATATAAAATTTGAGGTTTACATTTGAACCATTTTTATCAGCAATCTGAAGTTTAGACAGTCTTGTAAGATAAGAAATGTAAAGCTGTCTATGTTCTTTATTGTAGGCTTTAATTTTATGTGTGAACATTTGTCAAATGTCTACCTTCAGGCAACTCACCTTTTTTTTCTCATGGGTAAACAACCCGTTTTTACCTGAGTCAGACTTGTATGTCTTTTTTATTTGACCTGTTTCCATAGAGGTTTATAGTTTCTTATTTCTGTTTTATTTTATTTTTAAAATACAAAAGTTGAACTAAACTGATCCAATTCAGAACAATCTCCTTTTCTGAGCCTTTTTTCATTTTTTTTGTCCCCTTGCTCAAATTGTTGTTTACTTTTCCTCTTATTTCTTTGTAATTATTAACTCAGTTTTGAAACTTCAGTGGTAGATTAGTTATGCTTCTACTCTTATTTCTTTGTAATTATTAACTCAGTTTGGAAACTTCAGTGGCAGATTAGTTAAGCTTCTACTTGTATTTCTTTGTAATTATTAACTCAGTTTTGAAACCTCAGTGGTAGACTAGTTATGCTTCTACACTGTTGTATATATTTCTCTGTCCCTCCATTTGTCTGTCTGTCTACACACTTTGTCAAAATGATCCCTTGTGACTGTCCTAAGA
>JAVFBZ010050318.1:0-10271 GCA_032466195.1 Katharina tunicata
TGCGGAGAATACCGGAAGTATTGGAACGGGGAATACCCGATACGCGAAATTTCGCGTATCCGTAATGAGGAGGTTAAGCACGGCACAAAAAATCAAACAAACAAACTGGAGCGAGGGCATTAAAAGTGTTAAACACTAATCAATCAATCAATACTTAATTGAGTGATAATTAACAAATTATGTGTCCAATGATTGCAGAAAGGCAATGCACCATTACAGTATATAGCTGCTCACCTGTCTAAGATTCATTGGCTAGACTGGAACCCTAACACTGAAGTCAACCTGGCCACAGCTAGTCAAGATAGTACTGTGAAGGTAAGTTTAAAATACTACTAATAATAATAATTATAATAATAATAATACTTTATTTACATTACTGAGGAAGTTCAATTACTACAAAAAGTTCACATTGCGCGTTTGGTTTCATCAGGGATGTATTTTACAATATACATAAAGTATGTCCTGGAAATCACTTGACTACAAATTTCTATACCATACATGTCGTTCAAGTATTTACCTTTAAAGTATCACATTTATTCTCATCTACATGTAATTAACGTTTTGTTTAAAACAGTTTATATTAGAGCCGTGAGGAGGTCACAATTTTCCGAAAACCAAAAGTTTTTTCTTCATTCCAGGAAAGTTTACAAAAGCCTTCAGTTGACAAAACTTGTTATCATGCATCTATTGGACAGGAACTTCCTGTGCTCGAGTGCTCTCTGAGCTAAGGGGCACTAGCAAGCGAAATTCAAGTTTCTCAAATATTGTTTGAAAAAAAAACTATTTCTGATTGTTACACATATATAGAAATATATATAACACACATAAACATATGTTGGCTGTGTTTTTCCTTTATCTGTGGTTAGCCAGTCTATATTTTTGTTAAGAATTTGATTGATCAACATTATTTGTTTGGAGTTTCTTGAAGAAAACAGGGGGGCGCACCGCGAGTCCCCTTTACTGTACCTGGAAAGGTATTGATTCCCCCTGCGTGGTGCTTGGGTATAAAAGGGAAGTTTTCCGGTGGCTGTGGAGTTTGCCGGGTAGTTTCTTCTCGGTTTTCCGCCATACACAGGCAACGTCGTCATATAAGTGAAATTCCCTTGAGTATGACGTTAAACATCAATCAAATAAATAAAGAAAGAAAACAGCACGATAATAAATAAATATATATTTTTTTTAATTGTTGCCATTTTAGTTTTGGGATGTGACAAGTCCTCGTCGACCCGAAGGGGTGCTGCCATCAGGCTCCCCCGTCTGGAGAGCCAAGTACACGGTAATTAACAACTGTTTTCTTTAAGATGGCACAACTTATTTATGTGGAGACAAAATGCTCAAATGAATAAAATGAGAACCAATAAACAACATTAGTGAATAATAAAGGAATGCAAAAATAAAGTGAAATTGAAAATGGATGAGTTTAATATCAGTGGGTTTATGTACTAATAAGGTAAAATAACTACAGGCATTCCTTTTTCTGATTTCCATGTTACGTTCATGCTGTCATACTTAGCATGGGAGGAAAATGATCTGTCCAACAGTAAAAACACTAAAGTGACTACTTTTATGGTTTACCGTTGGAATACAGCACTGTCATTTAAGTGAAATACCCTTGAGCACGGCGTTAAACACCAATCAATCAAACCATTTTCTGATATATCTCAAAATATGTTTGAAATAAGACCAAAAATGGATCAAGACAATATACTGGGGCCGGTTTCACAAAGCCTTTACGCACACTCTGTTACTACAACGCCTAGTGTTGATGGTATTGTGTCGCCATGACAACTAAGAGTTCCAAACGTCGCAAAGGCTTTGTGAAACCGGCCACAGAGCCTTACTGTTGTTATTTTGTATAAATCAGTCATTTGCTTAAAATGATGTTTCTTACCCTGTCTTTATACATGTAACGGACGTAGTACGTAAACAAGTCTAGCATGTTAATGGAACAACTTAGTATATATAACATTTTCTGTTAATACTATTTCAATTGCTGTGTTATCAAGTTTAGGAAAAAACAGTTGCTTTCTTGATTTAGGAACACATGCGCCAATGTGTAAATTTCAACTTGGACACTTGCGCTATGACCAATCAGGCGTAAGTTTTTTAGTTTCAGCTCCCCTGTCATAATTGGTAACCACCCATTTTCATAACTACAATTAGAGAAAATATAACCAAGTTTAATCAGTCATTGAAAAATTTATTGAAATAAGGAAGATAATCACTCTAGGAAATGCAAATACAGTTTAATACACGCAGACAATGAGTACACTTTATACCTATTTCGGCCAATCACAGCTCAAACTATTTAGCTGTGTGGAACTAACTATACCGCTCTGTAGTGAAAGCGATTCCCTGCAGAGTACATTTTAATCCGATTCACCACAACTAATCAGTCTTTTGTCATCATTCTAATTGATATACAAACCTGGGAATTGCACAGCAGGGTGCATGTAGTTAGTTACTGAAATTTTATCCCAAATTATAAGTAGGGCATATTGCTTGGAATTTGAAGTAATTTTAATAATTGTTCTTCCAGCCGTTTGGTCAAGGGCTGGTAACTGTGGTTGTCCCCCAATTAAGACGCGGTGAAAACAGCCTCTTATTATGGAATACCAACAACCTGAGAGAGCCGGTGCATACGTTTGTCGGCCACACCGATGTGGTGCTTGAGTTCCACTTCAGAAAACAACTTGAAGGTAAAAGTTATGGGAAACAAATGGGTATAGTTTAGTTTAGTAGGAACTCAAAAAGCTGCTCCCCAGGGAAGAGTACAGATATGTATTTTTAGACTTACATGAAGAGCTATGAAGCTGGTCCCAAAATAACTACTTATGAAAAAACTTTATTTTCTTGTTCTATTTTCAGGTACTTCCGAGCAACAGTTAGTCACATGGTCACGTGACCAGACTTTAAGGATATGGAGAATAGAACCACAACTTCAAAAAGTGAGATATAGGATTTTTTTTTTCCATTTTTTTGGTTGGAGCATATTTTGTGTTTGAAAGATTTGGTAAAAAAACTCTGATGGTTGGAGGGAGCTTCAAAGGCTTACAGAAGCTGATTAATTGTGTCCAAAAGTTTTCTCTGCCCTGTATTTAATGTTTTTACCAGTGACGTCAAAGAAGGACTTTAACCATAAGCTGGCATGCCAACATTTGAGGGAAATAAACTTGCTTATATAGCAAGAGAACTAAAAATCTGAAGTTTGACCATTGTTGCTTTGAGTGTTTTAATCTCACAATTTTATGTTAATGTTTTGACGAAAAAATAAATTTTGACTTAATGTTTAACAAAGATTGAAATATACTATGCAGCTTGACATCCAGTTGATAATGCTAGACAAATGACAACACAAAATGCATGAGATTGAAATAAACCAGCATGGCGTAAGAACATGATGTAACTCCTCTCTGATTTTGAGTTGTGGTCGTCGTTTTCAGTTGTGTGGTCACACAGTTGTGGAGGAATCAGCAGACGGAGATAAAGTTCCAGCACCTGACACCATGGAGATGAAAACGCCCCCTACCAGCTTACATCTGAGGGACAGGAGGGAAGGGGAGGTCACTCCAAGTCTATCACCCACCAATGTTGAAACAGAAATCCAGTCTGCAACTTCTCCGCAACAACCCAGAACTTTGCAGCAAGAGTTCTCATTGGTCAATATTGATATTCCAAATGTCAATATTGAAGAGGTATGTTTTCATCAGTATTTTATAAAATGGGTGTAATCCCATAAATAAAATATTTATAATTTTCCTATATTTCTTTATAAAATTTTATATATTCTTATAAAAGTATTATATATTTTCTAAAATAATACCAGATAAAAGGTCAGCTGGCATTCCATAATCTTAAGTTGATGTGAAATTGTGTAATTTCATGATTTATTCCAGTTTTTTGTATTTTTTTTCTACAGATGAATGCTGTAACAAGGACTTGTCGTGTCGCTGCTATGAGTGGAAGCTACACAGTTTATCTATTGATGATGTTCCCCATCAACTACCCAAACAATGACGCTCCGTCATTTCAGTTTCTACCAACGTCATCTGTAGATAAAGCTACCCAAACAAAACTTGGTCAGGTTGGTTCAACCAATGTGGCTGGTACAGTAACTAAACTCTACCAACAAAAAATAACTTTGCTTTATAATTTGAGTTAATAATTTAGTTATTTCTACCAAATGTTCCTATAGATATATTAGAGAGGAACAACTACATGTAGATGCGCCTGGCTCTGTGTCAGTATCTTATGGCGCCCTCTGGCTTAAAGCAACATGTTTCCAGATTATATTATACTGTCATACTGTAGGACAATGTATTTCCAACACAGATAACAGTTAGGTGACTTCACATTTTTTGGTTGTGTTAGTGTTGTTGTCTGCTGTTGAAATACATCGTCGACATATAAGTGAATTACCCTTGAGAATGGTGTTGTACACTGATCAATTAATAAATCAATCAATCAGTCACTATGAGTAAGTAATCCAAAATAATTGCCAATTCACAATAGAAAGATTTAACATTAATTTTGATTAACATGGTTCTCCTCTGTTTCCAGCTAAGATATCAAAAGATATTTTAATACTTGCCTTATGTATTGTTAATCCTATTTCTGTTAATCCTAATAAGTATATGTTTTAGGTGCTTAAAGAAGTGTCACACCAGCATGTGAAGAGAAATAGATCTTGTCTGGAACCATGCTTACGACAGCTTATTGCTAGTTTGGATAATCTAACAGTAAGTATAATCTGTAATAATCTGTTATTATTTTCTTTAATTATGGAATCTCTTGAATCTAAAAATTCATACTTATATATAAAACAAAGTAGCATTCTTATCCGAGAGACATTTGTGCCGACATCTTGCATTGTCGTCGAGAAAAAATATGCTAGTAGTTGAAAGACAAAACTTTGACATTTTGTTAAAAAACTCCAACCCAATATATTAACAAACCCATGTTGAGAATGGATATGTAATTAATCAACAATAATTCAACCTGTTATAAAGCCAACCAAATAAGGCAAAACAAAGCAAGATTAATTCCTAATAATTCAGATTTACTGTTTATAAGAATCTGTAGACATTTGTAAAACCCAAACACTGATTGTGGCCTAATTTGAGATTATTCTGCTACAAATTTTAAGATAGAAGATCGTAAAACACCTGATTCAGATACTCCATATGGATTACCTCCCCCTTTGAAACAGCATACACACCCTTCGTACATTCCAGTCTATAGTTATGGAAACTGTCAGGACTCAATGATACCATTCCCTAGAACTAGTGGAGCTAGATTCTGTTCCAATGGTAAGATAAATTATTAATTGTAACCAACTTCCAGGTGTTTTGGTTGGTCTTTATGCTGAGGTTAAAAAATTCAAACCACCTTCTGTATGAGATTTTTCAACTCACGGGTGGTGTTTGTTGTTTGTTTATTTGAATTGGGTCTTAAGCCGAACTTAAGAAATGGATGGTGATGCAAAATGTTCAAATGATTTGGACGAGGCTCATGGAAAATTGAGTACCTTCTAACCCTCAATAACAATGTTCAGTGACCTAAGACTGTAGTATCCCCTTATTACTTGGGAATGGATTTCAAACAATTGATATTTAACATTTGGATATTGACTGGACTGTTGAAACTCTTTTCTTAGATTCATCTTTATTTGCACAATTTAAAATCACACGCACAAAGTAATTGGGCTTAATGGTGACATTAGCTGGATATCAAAGCAACCTATCAATTCCATAAATCTGTGTGTTTAAACTATGTTCAGTCAATTTTAAGAGTTTATTTCTTGTAAGAAAAGCCAGCGGCTATCTTTGTTAAAACTTGTTTAAAATTTTGATATTATTCATGACTAATAAATTTCTAGCGCTAATCCTCATTAAATGTTTTTGTTTTTTGAATGTCCAATGATAAATATATAATGATGGATGTTTGATTTCTTTGAACCTGTATCCTTAAAACAAAAACAAAGTAATTTTGAGATGTATTCCATGTCTCTTTTCTTTCTGCCCTTTTCCAGGATCCCTGGTATGTTTTACTCGCCCCACAGACATGAAGAGGGTCTCAGGTAGCAATAGTGATAAAACACCCAGGTGAGAGCTTATGACAATTACCTGCATTTTTTTTTCTCTCTAAACAAAAATTGCATTTTGATAAAAAGTATGAACAATGTAATACTAAGGATTGGCAGTCAACACAAAAATCTAAAAAACACAAAATCCCTTAGATTTTGTCTGAATCTACAAAAAAGAGTAATGTTACTATCATGTATATGTCCAGACTTTATGCCCGCCTCATATTATACACCACACTTCCTGGCATGTGCTACAGGTGGTTGTGTGGGAGACTTGTGTGCCCTGGTGCTCTCTGAGATAAAGTGCATCAGGGAGCTGATTTGTTGTGTTGTCCTGTTTTTGTCCTTCACGTGTATCGTGGCGTCTTCTGTATGTGCCAGCCTAGTTTAGGGCAGTTTCCTCCACTGATTGAGCTGGTGTGCCGTCATTTAAGTGAAATAACATTAAGTACAGCGTTAACCCCAATCAAACAAACGATCCTGGTCCATAATATCTGTTTAATATTTTCTTTCCTGTAGGGCTCTTGTTGCCCTATCAGCCTACTTTCAGCCTCAGATTTCTGTGCGGACACCCCAGAGCACTGGGCCTTATGCCATCAATTTCTTCCCTATGGCCAGAAGTCCCCCAGCTGGGAATGACGCAATCTCCATCAGTAACTTTTACACATACAGAGATAAGGTAAGAAGATTTTTGTAGATGTTGACTTTGCCCTGTCACATGCAGACAGGCCATCTAACTTAGGGCAGTATCTTTCCAACTGACAATCATATTGAGATAATTAATTATACAGTGTGTGGTTATACATGTATGATTGAATGAATTATTAATTTGTTAGGGGTGGCTCCGTGGTTGAGCGTTGGACTACGGAACCCCTTTACTTTACCCGGAATAGGTTCTATCCTCCCAGTGAACCTTAGGTATAAAAGGGAAGTTTTCCGGTGGCTTTTGGAGTTCGTGGAGTGGTCTTTACAAAGTTTCTTCCCAGTTTTGCACCATATTAGTAAGTCGTCATATAGGTGAAATATTCTTGAGTACGACGTTAAACTCCATTCGAACAAACAAACAAACAAGTTTGTTAGGGCTGATAATGTAAATAAAAAATGTAACTCTTTATTGATCGTTTTTTGTTGTTGTGCAGAAACCCAAACAGAGGAGTCGATCAAAGTATCGTGACAAAGACGGGGAATTAAAACACTCCCAGACTGGTGTTAAGAAACTGAGTAAAGTCGGACAGGTCAAAGTTTATGATATTTCATGTCTGCTTACAATACACAAACAACTGGCAGAAAACTATATGTAAGTAGAATAGCATAAAATGAAATTAAAGTCTTTAATTCTTAAACCACAGATGAACATTGTATAGTTTTAATTTATGTACCTGATATGATTTTGTTGTAATTTCCACCAATAAGTTTAAAATAATAGAGTAGGCCAGGGTGACAACTCCAAAGAATGATGAAAAAATCATTCTTAAACTATCTTCATGAGTCGATTTAAGATTGTTTAAATAAACCAAAATATAGTCACCCTACTTTAACATGATTGTTTTCTCCTTGAAAGAACCAAAAACATAACATGATGTATTTTAAACTTTTTTTTTTGTTGATAAGCAATGTTTTGGCCTAGTTGCTAATACTGTTTTCAAGCAATGAAATATTTATTTCATTGTTAGTTTAGTAATAATATTTACTATTTTAAATAATATTTTTTGCTTGAAAACGGTCTTATATACACAGAAGTTGAAAATCCATCAAAGTCATGTTTTTTGTTTAAATACGTTCCAAGCTTCTTAAAGCTACTTCAACAGGTCCTTGAAAGAACGATTGTGAACAGCATTTTTGGTGTTTTCAAGGTTGGGTCATTCTCAAACACCAACAAATTCTAGGCAGCAATATGGGCGCCATCACCCATCACCAGTCTGTGACTGTTTTTTGGCAAAGTAAGATTTTTGTGGGGGAACTTCTAACAGCTCAGCATTCTCCTTACTTGATATGCTTTTCCTTTATTCAACAGAAGTGTTATTTTTAACATTCTTCAAAACAAAAGATGATTGAGATAGAAATGAATCATGATCAAATGAATTATCATATTCCTAATTTTGCTTGTTTGCATCTTTTAGATTAAACCTAGATGACATAGAGAAAACCTGTAAACACAACGCTCAAGCCGCTGCCATGTTGGGACGAAGAGATCTAGTCCAGGTTAGATCCTATTTGTAAAATGATTCCCAAATATAGATTTTAAAATATTACACTAAAATTAAATATCCCAAAATTTAAAGAAATGTATGTTTAATTTCTTTATTAGGCTTTAAATCAACAATATCAGGACGATGATTATTAAAGCGGAAATATAGAAACTTAACATGAATTGTGTATCATTTGGTTGATTTGCAACTTTGGTGTATTATGTGTGATTATAAAATTTAAATGTTCAAATTAGTTCAATAACACAGGTAAATTATTTATGGATAAACAACTTCTGACTTTATTAACACGGCGTTTTGGTGTTGGTACTCACACCGTTTTCAAGTAAATGACATCTTAAAACATGCACTCCAAAATAAAATCAAAACAAGGATATCAAAACACAAGGTATCTAACAACAAGCTGGATTAGTTGTTTTTAAATTAATGCTTTAAAATTAAAATTAATAATTAATCTTTTGCAGGTTCATTCCCTCACGTGGCCATGTAAATTTTTCTTTCGCCACATTTATACAATGTAAAGATTGATTAAATAAAAACAACGGTGAAGTATTCATATGGTTTGTGAGATAGAAAATTATGGTTTAAGCTACAATACATGTATGTGCAATTGACTGAATTTTATGATATTTTAAGGTGTGGAATTTGGTTAACCTTAGCTGCAGCATGAGATTGACCCCTGACCTCACAAACCCAGACAAAGGTGCTCCCTGGGCTTGTCATCCATTCGGGAAACAAATGGTAAAATCTCTGTAAGTATTACTTTTTTTTTTTCTCTTGTGTTTACCCCTAACAAAAATGATCATGTTAAGGCCTTTTTGCACGGCAACACTTTAAAACCTGCTTAAATGTAAACCAGTTTAAATTCTAAGCTGGTTTTGAAAACGTACCGTTCAAACGACCACTGTCTAAATTGGCTGTAAGCAGGGTCAGAAATCTGTCTGCTCACACAATCAAGATGAAGCCGATTTAATTTTTGCAATGTTATTGTCAAGTTGCATGGCGTTCAGTGTGGTCTGTCAAACTGACTTAAATGTTGAAACCAGTAAAAAAACTTTCGTATTAAAGCTGGTTTAAAGGTTGCCGTATGAACGGGTCTTTTTAATGATGGCTTTAGGATTTTGGACATGGCAGATGCTTAATGTGAGTTTTATGTCCAGACCAAGTCTCTCGTTATTGTAATTAGAATGCCATGAACTCAACTTACAGCTCAAAACTTTCCTCTTTATTCCCCCATGGGTGGTTGGGCAGGAGCTTCCTGTGCCCCTGTGTGCTCTAAGCTAAGGGGCAACAGGAAGCTGATTTGTAGTGGTGTCCTGTATTTCATCCTGTTAATGTTGTGTGGTGTCTTGTGTTGTGCCAGTGTAGCGAAAAGTGGTATTCTTCATATCCATAAAACTGGCACCCTGCCATATGAAATAACATTTAGTAAAACGTAGAAAAAACCAGTCCAACAAACAACAAATCTACATTATTCTCTCTTGTTTATTCTGCCGAACTTAACAACCTCATAAAAAAAATTGAAAAACTTCAAGGTAGTATTATCAGAGACTATAGATTGACAAGACTGATCACTTTGGCCACTCTCAGGCTACCATCCTATGCCGTCATGTTGTTACCATGGACTGTGACACCCCCTGTCAGTAGGTAGTTGATGCCAAGCTTTTGAAATGTCGCTAAGGGAGATAACTGATGTGAGTAACGATTGTGTCTGGATATCACGCTCTGCCGGACAACAAATCAGCACCAGCTACTAGGGGGTGCCCCTGTTCAATTTTCAACATGGCACCGGAGAAGTGACCAGTCTCATCAATCTGTAGCCTCTGATTTTATAGTGTTAAATTTAAATTTAGATTATTGGAGTTGATTACGGGGTTATCAACTTGACAAATTTTTAACTTGCATGATGTACTGTACTGATAATATCATTATTATTTATTGCAGAATGGATCACTATTGTAAACTGAATGATGTGCAGA
>JAVFBZ010050351.1:0-10270 GCA_032466195.1 Katharina tunicata
CTGACTTCAACACCACCTGGTGGACAGCAGTAATGACTGTGATGACTGTTATTCTCATGAAATATGGACAACATAGCGATCTACACGTCCTTGAATACCATCAAGTTTACATTGATATTTGGGTTTTGCGTTTCTTTTTTTGAAGAGTGTATATATCGGCTCTCTGTTTTACTTTTTAATTTAGTGAATTTGACAATGACAATCACAGTGAAACTGAAAAGAAAGCTGAACACCAGTTTATTGTCTTTAATACATCTTTAAGAATTTAACTTCTTATCCAAGCCATTGTGTAAAGTTGCAACAACAATCTTTTGCGTTTTTGGTTGAACATTTTCCCTGAGAAAATCTGGGTCTGCACAAGAAGCCACGAGACAGGTTCAGCGGTTGTGAACTACCAGGGTCATTAATTTGATAAGAATTCTCCCTGTCTATTGCAAAATTTAACCGTTGTAACCGACCAAGAAATTGTACTATCTTTTATGTATCGGACAAAGGCCCAGTAGTGGCTGCCGTCAACAGTTTAATGGCGAGTTTGAAAATAAATGTCAGCGACTGAAAGTCTCAGAGCCTCTGTGTTTTGTCTCGCGAGTCTGCAGACAATTGGGGCGGACTATTTTATCTCCTTATCTAGAGACTTCCAATGGCCGTAGCGCGTGATGTTATTTACTTCTCCAGCCGCGCGTGACTCCATAGTAACGTTGAGGTCACGGGGGTGTTAAATTGATCACATGACTAGTGATAAACCCGCTGTAACAAGACTCGCTGACAAATTACACCATCAGTTGATATATAAATCCCTAAGCTTCATTAAATTTCGTGGTGTGGAGTTATTCGTCCGAACAATTATAGGAACAGTCTTGATGCGTCTTAGGAAGCAAATAAACTGATGACTAAGGAAGAAATACTTTTTTTTAAATACTTGGTTTTAACTGTACATTTATTAAATAAAGATGTTTAGAAAATGTAGAACTGACAAAATAAACCGTAAAGAGCAGTAAAAAAAAAGATGGCGGCCTGGAGTATTCATTTCGTGGTTAAAGCCTTTATAAGTATAATTATTTGAGTTATTAAGCGACTGTGCCATACTGGTTGTTGAATGAAGGGAAGCTGACAGACGGACTCAACCCTATAACTTTTAGACTTAAATCAAAACGAAAACACACTGTTAAAATGTGCTTACATATTCAACAAAAGAGTGCTGTCATCTGGTTGACCAGTAAATTTTTCCGTAAAATTACAGTGAAGTATATACTATATTTTCAAGTGATGAAAATCTGACTTGGCTCCAATCGCCATGCATAGTTCTAAGGTTCTCCTTCAAGAAAGACTAACCGTTTTGGAAAACTGTTATAATAGTCTCTCCTTGTGTAACGATACAATACACGGCTCGAAAAATAAGATTTGAACACAATTTACACAAATAATCTAGTGTAATAAGAAACCATTTGTTTGATTTGAATTTGGAAGAAAGGAAAAGGAAAAGATTTAATAATTTATGGAATTGACTTCCTTTAGTTGTCACATCACACTGAAGCTGTGTCAGAGGGCTGAAGTTTGCGTTAAGGAAAGTATAAAGAATGTGGCATGAGATACAGGCGTCTGGTGAATGCAGCTTCAACAAGATTATTAAACAATTCCTAAGGGATCCATTCAAGAATCATTTTAGAAAGTGGCTTTCGTTTGAAAACGAGTAATCCTACAAAAGATTAATAGGGTTTTTTTGTAACAATTTAATATACTTAACAAAGACGATGACTATTTTCTATAATCTACACCTTAACAGGTAAAACGACACCTTGTCACCAAAATGTACACATGTAAATTAAGAAAATCGTATTCAGATGAATCACTTTAATATAACATAGGATTACCGTATCGTATTTCGGGTTTATTGTTACAGTCTACACACTGGATTGAACCTAAACGTGGGCTGTAGTTATGCATTTTGATGACTTCGGTAAACTATTTCTGGGTGTGTAAGACTTCCAGTAAACAATAGCCGGAGAATACCCCTGCTGATAAGACTACTCTCTGGTAATTAAACCGAGTAAGTCTTTAAGATAAGTAATTTGATGGAGTCGATGACACGCTTTGGGCATTCCACAAGATTGACGTAACTTGATTAGCTCACTGGAATTTCTAAGTCCAGATGATGCCATCAGAAAACATGCAAATACCCCTGGTTGCATGGTGTCAAAGGTGACAATGCTAATTTCTGGGAGTATATCAGGGTCCCCGGGGACATCAAGGTTAAGCAAACAACCCACCCTTAAGGCTCTGGGGCACCTGTCCATCCAGGGGCATTTGAATCTGCCCCTCCCAACACCCGCTCACAAATATAGACATCAACCGACTGAGCCGCACAAATAGGGTTCCTGGAAGCTCACCCGAGTTACATTAAGTTTCATTAAGAAGTTAAACAAAACGCCCAGGTAGCGTTATACCGAGGAATTATTGAGTTGGTGTTTAAAGCCGTACTTATGTGGTTATTTCGCTCATATCACGGCATTTCTTTCAAAACTTGCCAATGAATGATTTGTAACAATGGTGTAGGCCTAATGATTTCATAACAAATTCTTTAACATAACAGTGACAAGTCAATTAGAATACAGACAGAGAAGCATTGTCATCCTATATTTCCATTTTATTATTAGCTTTTGTCAAAAATCCTATTAACGTTTGTCTGTTCGGCTAATTAGACAACATCGTATATAATTGTTTCAAAACTGTTATCTTTATTGTCTCTGCCCGCCGATACTAAACTAGTGTTGGTCATTAAGACATTATTTTGAGACCCAGTTACAGACACTTTTTGACATTTTACTCTACCGCGAAATGCTGCATGCCTTACGTAACTGGATGAGCTCTCGGGAACGTCTACCAAAAGCTAGTGTCAGTGTTAAACGCATGCGCACAGTATCCCAGGGTACAGCATGTCAAATGTTTTATGCACATAAACCCGACAGCAACAATGCTAATTTCTGTGATTATATAATTGTCCCCAAGAGTTTAGTTAAAGGACGGCCCTCTATCCTTTAGGGTTTACGGTTATCACCCTCTCTAAGGATGTATATAGTTGTTATTCACTCATTGCTCATATTCACAGTTGTTATATCTATAGGCCCATGACAGCGTCAAATATTAAAGGGGGAATAACCCTTAAAAACTCATTCTGGGAGATACGCCATGGCATGAAATGTCCACCTTATAGGTATCTGCCTAAATATAATCAACAATGTGGATTTTTTTCAATATTTAATTAGAAATACATTAATCAGACAGATGTATGGTGGATAACTCTTGCCATATTATTTGTGTATTTTTATCATCAACAATACTCAATAAACAGGAGAATCAAATACAATTGTTTGATGGTGCATTGAGTAATATTATATTTTGTGCCATGTGAATTTATGAATTTAAAAATTTGGACCTGATATTTACTTAATAATATTAAATATTATTATTAATATGTTAATATTTAATTAACATAAATTTTATGGAAGTATCATATATATGGCATAAGATATCCACCACAGAATTAAGTGTCTGTTTAATGTGTATTCTAATAAGGTGAAGACAGCTTTACACAGATTCAGGACATTTTTTTTAATTACCTCGAAATCGCCTTTCAAACTGCAATTGTAAATATCGACATAGTGAAAACGTACAACTGATGTATTTTTATCCGAGAAGATTTAAGATAGTTCGAATTAAGTATTGTAACACAAGACTTTGTGCAAAAGTTGTGTGCTAAACTTTCGTTTTGCCATTTTGTGTGTGCATTTTTGTTTTGTGGGGGGGGGGGATATTTTTTTTTAATTATAATTTTTTCTATACATAACTTAACCACTGTGTTCATCGTCCATCCAAACTCTATGCTTAACGGGATTGTTTATTAAACGCTCATATCAATTGACAGTTATTTTTAGGCGAATTGCCAAGTGTCAGATTACAATTAGAATCGAAAAGATAATACAGGCATTTCGATTCAACATGTGGCTATAGTAGTTGTGTATTTCTGCCACCGCCTCTCCATTACGGGTGATGGCACAAACACAATGTGACACAACGACAGAAGTGCAACGACACATCGCAGTCACTCCATAGATCGTATAATGTCACTGTCACACTGATAACTGATGCCGCAAAACAATACCAAATTCCTCTTTTGCTGCATTCTTTGCCGCTTTTTGACACTGATTAATAATTATAATAATAATTTTATTTCAGACTCGTGGTCCATATACAGATACATTTATGTGCAGTATAAATCATGAAGAAAAAAAGGTTAGCTTAAACGAATCCATAGTGGATTCACCGAATTGATGGTGGATTTTATTTATCTTGAGCTATACACAGATTTCAATGAACAAAATATAGAATTCAATGACATAAAAAAAACTGCATATTGAAAACGCTTAAACATTTAACATTTTTAAACAATTTTCAAAATTACCCAAAACAGAATTAAGTTTACTTATTTCCATATAGAATATGTTTTCAATAAAACCAAGCCTGGTGCTTTAATTGGTTTGATGAAGCGACGAAATTCCTCTTGGGAACTTCAATGTTTTATAAATTCTAGCTGAATAATTATTTAAATAAATTTAAAATATTTTATTTATTTGACTTTTAATTTGATTTGATATAATAGCCCTGTAATCTTCTGTATCCACTCTTCTGTACCTATAGAGCTGGTGAACAATAAGACATTGTGAGCCGTCTCTTGTGGGAGCGAAGTTAAAAACCAAGAAGACTCATTGTTGGAAGTTATTCAAATCAGTTAGCATTGTTGTGGTGGACTATCTGTGCTCGGGCATAATTGACTACCATTTAAAGTTTGATTAATTCGTTTTTTGCCAAGGGTATTGCCTTACAGCATTTAAGATAATTTAATTTTTATTCTTGAACCAAAACAGGCTTCCTGTTTGATTTAGTGTTTTAATACTACTTAACTTAATGCGCACTTTGGTGTAAAATTGATTAATAGAATACCTGTCAACTTTTGATTTGGTTTCTCATAAATTGTCAACCATGCAGGACGAGCAGCCTATATTACACAATAACACCAACACAGTCACAATGGTACGCTAAGGTAGCATCAAGGTATTTTCCAATAATTGTTTTCGCAAATCCGAAAATTTCTTTCTAATGTATATAATGTAGCGAAATCAGAATTTGAGATTCTTTGGAGCGTCTATATGGAGAACGGGCGTCTGGCTTTTTTATTTTTTTCGATTGTGTATTTTACAGGCATCTGTATATTCCTGTCATTTTGAGGCAACACTCTTACAAAGAACCGACACATTTCAGCCTTGAATAATATGTTAGGACATATGTAGATAACGTATTTCGGTTCTGTTATACTATAATCGGTTAAAAACAAGAAGCTACGCTACGGCTGAGAATATCGTTAGAAACTCGGCATAAAAACGAAAAACTTTACGCTGGCGCAATATTTTGGTTTATAGTCTAATGCCATTTGTATAGCAAGTTGAATTGAGAATTCTCAATACTGAAGATTAATGAGTTAACCAGCACGTTGATAGACGGCAAGTTCTTTTAAAAATAACTCAGTCCGGTGATATTTATCATTTTGGATTTTGATAGTAGATGGTATGCTCTTTTACGGAATGTAACTAGTTGCGCGTTACTAAAGGTAACAATTGTGCGTAACTGAATCCAACAGATTTTCTCTTAATATTTTGTCAACGAGCCGTTACAGAATGTATCATTGTGTAGCATACGTTACGGAATCTTACAGGTGTTACGTCACCGAATCAACATCGATTATACGTTACGGAATGTATCAGTTTATACGGTGCAGAATCTGTCTGGTTTTATTTAACTGAAATCAACGAGCTGTACGTTGTTGGTTCTAGAAGATTGTACGTTACAGAACATACAAAGTAAGTTGTGTTTATAGTGCGTCATTCATTAATCAATGTACCAGTTGCGCGTTATGAAGTCTACCAGGTATATATAGTACGTTGCAAAAATTACTGTGTTGGAGGATTCGGCGTCTACCTTCTTGGGCTTAAATGTTTTTCCTGTTCATGCAGTTGCTGAATGTAACGGATTGGACAATACTGAATGTGTACTGAGGGAAGTATATTTAAAATCTACTCTTCATTCAGTAAGGAGAACAAGAATTTTGAATGTATCTTCAGTATATAGATGAATGCGATGTTAAATTGTGGGAACATTTGGCTCGTTGTAACATGGACCCAGTAGACAGAGTGTTGATATTACTGATGAAGGGGCTCGTTTAAGCACCCGTATATGGCAACATATACAATTTTATGTAATACACAAGCTAGTGCCTTATTACAATATAGATAGTGAGAATGCTGCAGTGTATCCGCATTTACATCTGTGATTGCCTGGAGTATATAGGTATATGTACCAAATTTGAGATGTATTTGAGATATAAAGTGTCCCACAAAAATAACCTTATATATGTGTAAAACATTTATCCAGATGTATGTAATCAGTAATCTTAAAATAGCCAAAACACTGTCCCTTGTGTTCTATGCTGAAAATGTTTTCATCTTAATGATTACCAATATCAGAAAAAAAAATACCTAATGTCTTCCCTGCTTTATATCGATGTTAACTGACAGGAAATTTATTTATTTATTTATTTTGTACCATGACATACCTAGAAACAATTCTATCTAATTCAAACCAAAATGAAACTCAATCGCTAATGTATATATAACGGATATATTTGTGACCAAATAATTATTATTTTATTGTGTTATACTCATTCATTTTAATTTCTTTGATTGTTATTATTTTATTTTTATCTGTTTGAAAAAAATACATAGGTAGCAAATTGGGCGGAGAAAATTGAGGGACATTTGGTTATCAGGCTCAAATTATCTAAACAGGTAAAGTGAGAGAAAGTTTGTAAACCAAATTTAGAATCACATGATAACTTTGAGAAAAAAAAAACTCATGGAAATTTGGGTCAGAATTACCAATAGGAATCGCGTTGGTCACGCCCATTTCATTAATTTGTGTCATTTGTTCCGTTATAACAAGCGTATAGAATCTCATGAATATATAGTTATTGCTTATCAACAAAATGCATAATTCATGACATAAAAGTAATAAAAAGGTATACTCACCGAAGGGTCGCTTTCCCTTGACGTAAGTCGGGCGGGAATCATCGTCGAAACGCCCAGACTTTATCAAAAATGCTTTCGGCATGTTGTGGAAATTGTCACCCCGATAATGTATATCAGATTATAGATCGTGTTACTATTACTGTATTCCTCGATGGATCTGAGCCGAATCTCAATCTATACACTCTAATTCCTTAATCCATGTAATATAAAGCATTTAACTGATCTCTAGATTTCCGAAATGATAACAGGATGTCTGGAGCTATTCACTGTCCTCGTTAGCGCGACTCAGTTGGTGTTCTACAAGGATCCGTGCTATGCTAGCGTCTTTTTAACCCGAAACCGTCAGCCGTGTATAGTAGGCGTGTCACAGGGACGGTCGCCCAATGCCGATTACTACTGCGCACAGTGCTTACACGGGCAGAGAAAGTCAAGTATAAATGACCAAGCCCCTCCTATTGTTTGGCTTCGTAAACACGAGACCAGCTCATATAAACAAATTGCTTTGACAAAGATAGCCCTGCCTTTATCTGTAGGTTAGATTCGGTATTGTAGCTTACTTGGTGTGGTATACTGTTTGCTGGCGACTCAATAGATAGTCTTAGTGGAGTTTAAAGCCATCTTCCTTATCAATCAGTTTAAAAAACAATATATATGATGAAAATGACCTGAATTAACTGGCAAATTCCTGTGCGTTTTGAATACGCTTATTAACATTAAAGATTTCACTTTATTGTTGGTATGTAATGTGTTCTCTTTCGCTTTGATTGTCTCCTTTTCTCCGTACTCTCTTCTCTTTCTCTCTCTCTCTCTCTCTCTCTCTCTTTATTCTTTGCCTTTTTCCGTCTTCTGCACACAAATCATACTTTTCCTTACATGGTTAGCATCAATTTAAACATCATCACAATAAAAAAAATGTAGTTTTAAGCACGAGTGAATGTCTTTTACGAAGGTGTATGCATCTGGAATATTGTTTGTTACTGAAGATTTCATTTCTTAATCATTTATTTAATACCGATTAAAAGTGATTATTTATCTTCTAGAGGATTTCATACTTGTGTTAAATTATATTGCTTTAGTTATATTTCAATTGATGTTGATTGCTTTATTGAGGTATACAGTCGTATCAGTTCCCTTTCAATTCAATAAAAAGGCTTTCAAGTTAAAGTTTATATTACAATAATGAAATGTAACACTACTGTTGTTGTTGTTTTCTTTTGGGTTGTTTTTTTTTTTTTGTTTTTTTTTTATTTATAAATTCTTTAAAGAGTTGGAAAATCTAAAAATGCGTTGAGTTTGAGTACATAATCCAGAGTAGTCTAAAACAAAAATGGTGTTCAAAAACATGTAAGGCGTGTCCATTGTTCTGTATATAGGCATACTTAAGAAATGTTGAGTGTTGTTATATTTAGGCCATATAAGTCAGACCCTTCATCAAATATTTTTATTAATTTATTAATTTATATGATTGGTGGTTAACGTCGTCTCCGAGGGTTAGGGTTAGGGTATTTTACTTGGACATTTCACTTTGTGGGGTTTTTTTTTACGAAAGCTGAGAAGAAACCTGATATTAAACCGCAAAGTTTTCTCTTAAACAGAAGGGATTTTTGCTAGAAGTCATAGCTGTCAGATTTTTATCTCGAAGAAAACATTGGTTCTTGTTCTCGAACGATTAGTTCGATGAGTCCTGGAGGTAATGTTAATTGAGAAAGAAGTCAAGAAAGCGAAAGAACACGGGTAAACGGATAGCGAGGTATACAAGCATATTCATGACTGTAGAATATCTGACATACATGTTTCCGAACTGTCAACAATTAGTTGCTTTAAGCATTGCATGTGTAAATAACATCATATTTCAAAATAGAAAATGAATTGACAAATCGAAACAAACCAAGCTCATTAACATAAACCAAAATGAAATCACCTGCTAAAAACATCTCAGCAGCTCGCATTATTCATTTAGTATACCTAACTATCCATTGTGCATCACAAAGTATTGACATTTCTTCTATCTTGAATGGCCTGTAGTTTTTTAGCGTTCCAGAATCAGTTCCCTATTGTATTTCACATATATTTACTAACACATTTGTACTTTTTCTACGTTAATTTCTCGGTAGAATTTGTATAACTCCATCCCTTTTACAGGTCGAGGTTGGTAGGTGGCACAAGCCACAAGCAATCCCAGTCGATGAACGTAAATGAACATCATGTAACGTATTAGAAGACAAGTATCATTTTGTACTTACATTGTGTACCTTATTTGCCAATATAAGAAAATATCACATACCATGTTATTACTGGGAAAACCCAAACAGAGAAAAATATTCGGCACTTACGTTAAACGAACAAAAAACTGTATAACGAAATTTAACAACTTTCATAGAAAAAGCTTTTCTCCTTAGAAATGAATTGTTTTACTCTGTATAATTGATAAAATTATATGTTTGTGTACCCTCTCCATCACTTCAAATGAATGTTATATGCCTTGTATACATGTGGGCCAGATGGCCAAAATCAATAAATATATATATAAACACTGCTAACTTCCAAGTGGAAGACATCATTCCCTGATCCACAGCTTCATCGGTGTCAAGTTGCATGGAAACACTGGCTCGGAGATTGCTTATTGCTATTAAATGTTGTGATCTATACAACTATTGCTATTTAATGTTGTGATCTATACAAATATTGCTATTTAATGTTCTGATATATACAACAATTGCTATTTAATGTTCTGATCTGTACAAATATTGCTATTTGATGTTCTGATCTATACAAATATTGCTATTTAATGTTGTGATTTATACAAATATTGCATTTTAATGTTGTGATCTATACAACTATTGCTATTTAATGTTGTGATCTATACAACTATTGCTATTTAATGTTCTGATCTATACAAATATTGCTATTTCTTGTTGTGATCTATACAACTATTGCTATTTAATGTTCTGATCTATACAAATATTGCTAGTTAATATTGTGATCTATACAACTATTGCTATTTAATGTTCTGATCTATACAACTTTTGTTTTTTAATGTTCTGATCTATACAACTATTGCTATTCAGTGTTGTGATCTGTACAACTATTGCTATTTAATGTTGTGATCTATACAAATATTGCTATTTAATGTT
>JAVFBZ010050362.1:0-10270 GCA_032466195.1 Katharina tunicata
CAAACAAGTATTCATACTTTCAAATGATAAATTTGAACTTTAAATCCATTAATTATATTCACTGGAAGATACATATTTAAGTACGTTCTCTATAAGTGAAAGTTATATTTTCATTAGATTATATTTTGTTTAAATATAGTTTTCTGTCAAATTTATTATATTTATTTGAATTAGTTTTTGAAATCACTAAAACAAAAACAATTTGAAAAAAATATTTATCGATTTGTTCAGACCCAAAATAAAGATTAAGATGGAAAACAATATCAGAAGGGACAAAATAGTAATAAGACGTTTTTCTTTGAGCATTGGAAAACAATAATACATTTTAAAGGAATAAAAATACTGAACCGATCATTAGTTTTTTTTTTGATTATTTTTAATTTTGTGAAAAATTCCCCTTTTTGAGTTCTTACCAAGCATAGAAGTGGAGTACAAATCAGCCACATGTATTTGAAGAATGGTCCTATTCGGTAGCCCAACATAAACTCTATATTTCTCTGGAAGCGATTTACACCTGTTCATAGATAATCAAATCATACAGTTAGTTTTCTGAATCTCATTCGTGGGTGGTATGATACAAAATATCTCTATTACTCATTAAGGTAATATTGTTCATAGGGACACAAAGCAAAGAGATATCATTCGGAATTCCTCTCGTAATATAAACAGTTGATAAATACATCTGCATAGCTGGTTTAAAGTAAATATTGCGCGTTGAGATAAAACAAAAAAAAAAAACAAACAAAAAAACCAAGACTTTTCTGCTGAATTAACCAAATATTCCCGTATTATGTAATAAATTCCCATTCCCGTTGAAGGTACTATATGGTGTCACCGTGTAAATGAAGGTCTGCTGTTTGCTGACAAATCGAGATTAACATCTCTGATAGAATTTAAATATGAATAATAAGTCAAAACAAGTTTCATCATAGGGGATTATTTTGGCGTCATAGTTAATATCATGTTGTTATTTTAAAATTCGAGAAATACGGAAATAATTAGTTTTATTAGTTTCGCGATTAGTCTATCGGGAATATGAAATGAAATACAGATATTGGGTTATTTCGGTCTGTCAAAAAATCATGTTGCAAGACATCAGTTGGAGCGGTTAAGACAAAGTGTGACCACATCAACTTTCTATATCCATGAAGGTTAAAAGTAGCTCCACCAATAAGTGTTCAGCCAAAGAGTTTCAAAGCGCTGACGAATATCGCTAAAGTTATCTCCCCTGGACCAACACTATGATATTGCTGAGTTAACAAACAATCACTGACCGTATAGGTAGGCAACAACAAAACACTCCAGGAAGACGATAAGCAACATGAACTTTCCGCCACAGTACCATTCTACTATCTGTTCTACATAGACTCCACCCTGCAACATGAACGTCACGTAATGAAATTACGTAAATTAAGACCAAAAAATGAAATGGTGTTCGACTATGATAACCTATACAGTTAGTGTTTGTGTTTTGGTCAGTCTTGACAATATTCGTACATTTATAATGGCAGGTAACGGGTGGAAGAAAAAAATTCTTACTTTTCATTAATATAAAACATTCTATAGGACGAAATTAGTCGTAAGATAACAATACAAACAGATCGATGTTGACATATGATTCTTTAATATAAACATTGTAACGCAATACGTTAAATTGGGTAAATCTAAGTGTATCCAAACCATACATTTTGTGTTTGAAACCGACAAACCTATAAAGTTGTGTTGACATATGGAACTAAGTCTTACCTCTGTAACCATACAAAGCGTGAGCAGGAACCACACGGCACAACACGCACCAGTGAACAACTCTTTGTATGGACTAGTTCGAATGCGCGGAGGGAGCAGATCACCAACGTTAATAATAAACGCCTCAACACCTGCGAACTGATTATCATTAGCGGAAAGATCAGATATAAAAGTTTACCTTAATCTTATTGTTTCTTTGATCGGTGTTTTACGCTGTACTAAGGTTATTTCACTCAAATGACGGCGTGGCAGCCCTAAAAAAACAACCAACCACACCATTTGCTTACGTAGACACATTTAAAAAGATGACATTTTAGTCTATTTTGTAAAACGCTAATAAAATCGTTTTTTAAACTTATGTTTACCCTTATTACGTTATGCTTATTACGGAATAGAAGACACGTATGTGCAAGGCTTAAGCAGATAAGAGCAATGCTTGTTTGGGAAGGAAAAAGGAGAAAAAAGTGGTGTGACAATTTGTTTGCCTAGAGGCGATAAGAATCATGCAGTCGACAATGTGCTGTCTTACCTCACTGTCAATGGCTATAAAGGCGAGCATGAGGAAGAACAACATAGACCAGAGTTGTGGGATGGGGAGCTGGGCGATAGCTTCTGGGTAAGCAATAAATGCCAATCCAGGACCTGAAAATATAAATCAAATTCCATCTTATACCAAATTTGGTTGGACTAAGAAGAAAATTAAGATGCACTGCTGACATTTGAGTACCGGCACTACGAAAGGGAATTTTTAAGAGAAAGCTAATTTACTCTTGCACCAAACACAAAGACGGAAGAGCAGTTTAAACAAAAATACATTTCGTTATTGTGTCCATATGGTATTGATTATTTCAAAGTCCAAACAAATTTATTTTCAAATATGGCTGTCGGATTGAAGCCTGTGTTTGAGTATCAATATGTATATTATTGAAAAAGCATTCGTATAATGGAATAAGAAGGCATTATTTGATAAAACTGAAATCGTTAGTTCATTTGCACAAAATCTACATTGAGAACGTTTCTGTCATTGTTGTGCTTCTGTAAGACCAGACATTGGGGGTGGGTGGGGTTACAAAGCCATGCCTTATAATGCTAAAAATACAACTATGTGGGGTTGCTCTAGTGTTGCGATCACAATTGAACACTCACCAGCGAACCGAAACCAGTACAACAGACAGAAAACACTAATGATCACAGTTAACAAGTAGGCATTCCACTTTATCTTATCTTATGCAGGGTATAATTAATTGTAAAAGACGTTTGGTTTCAAGTTTTTGCGTCGGGCACAAGTACATTGTAGATAGAAGAAAAACAACAACGTTTTATCGCAGTAACAAGAAGGTTTAGAACTATGTTTTGCTCATGTTTGGCACAATAAGTACAGAAATATGTTTTATCATGGTAAATGATTCATTGTTGTTAGAATTTGTAGGACACAATTAGCAGGAGACGACATTATATCACATTAACAATGTTCTAGTTGTTGCTAATTTTTATTTTTTTTTATCACAATGAACAATTAAGTGCCAAACTGTTACTTCTATCAGACACGTTTAGGAAGAAAAAAGCAAGTTTGCTTACTTATTTTACAAATAATCCCAGAGTGTTAAGAAAATAGCGTGTCTATTACAATTGTATTCATTTTTAATCGGTCTTATTTAACTTCAATATGTCATCGACAAACTCGTGGCGCCAGTTCATTTGCACGTCAACTGTTGGTGAGTCATTTTCTGTTTATAAGACAAGGAATAGGTCCAGTGGTTTTAAAGGTAAAATTGACTCTTCGACTAGTGATAGTGAACCCAATTCCGGTCAATAGACAGGAAACGTGTTTCATTCCATTTTACAATTTTGTTTTTCAGCTTAAATAAAGAAACCATGCAAAAACTGACAATACAGTAGTGTGTCCAATGTTCCGGGGGGTGTCAGCAGAATAATACGGGTGTGGTCGTTAATCAGGCGTAATAAGCATTGAGCGTCAAGTTTATTTTCGCTGAATGGCTATTTCATTGCTAACAAAAGCGAAGGGAACCCCCGAGTGCCATGCGCCATGAAGTAAACGCGACAGTATACCTGTGTTGAAAACTTTGGTTTCTGATATCGTTATTCATTGGTTTAGTATGTGTTATCACATCTTGTCTTGGTTGGCTTGTAATTGTGACAGGGACAAAGAAGATAACTATTTTTAAGGTTTTACTTGCAACAAATAAATCTGTCCCAATTAAGGGGGAATAACTGGGCTGTTTTTAATGATTTTCTTGCAAAGTTTTGTCCCCTTGATCCTTCATCTTCTAAACAGCAACTTAAAAATTAACTTTAAAAACACAATTATGCATCATCAAGATTGAACTATAGTTACTCTACCTCGGAATAAAACCCTTAGCTAGCGAAGGTACCCATTGGGTAGGGTTGCTTTGTTCTTTTTCCTGCACTTTTCCTCGATCTTCAGCAGTTGCTTTTGGAAGAATAGATTGTTGATAATAATAGTGGAGAAGTTTTAATCTTATCAGGTACAGTACATAAACTATATCTTCATCTTTATAAACTATAGTTCAATCTTGATGATGCAAAATTGTGTTTTAAAGTTAATTTTTAAGTTGCTGGTGGCAAGTTACAACAACAACAATGCATTTAGAACACCTGCATTATTGAGTAGAGCCTGTCTGATACATTTCACGGTTTTCGAGTATAAATATGACCTTTTTCATTTATCCTAATACATTTAAACAGTTTGAAAGTTATTAAATGTTTCTCTGAGTGGCATATTTAGTTGTTGATTGGATCTTATATGTGTTTAACATACAATTGTTGTCATCCATGCAGAGTGTCAGCAAATTATCATATGGCCATTTATTCTCTTTTTGATACCTATAACTAACTAATATAGTCAGGCTAATGAGCATTTAGACAACTTATTAGTTTGTATTTTTGATATTTCTTGTGATAGCTTTTAGTACTTGTTGGTATTTTGCCGCTTAAATTTGAGAAGTCATAGAATAGAAGTTTATTTGTATTTTACCTAAGTTTAACTTTTTCATAGAATTCCCCCATTACATTTTACGGTTATTAACCTAATGACTTCTGGAAGGCGTTAACCCACATTGTCCACATAACTAGTCTATGTTAAAACACCATTCATGTTAAAGTACGGTTAATCCGAATAAACACTTACACATTACATATTCAAATATATGTTGTGTATGAAAGAACTGCAAGTAACGTTAAAGTCACATACGCACCCAAAATTTGGACTTTTCAACTAATTCCGTTTGCCTTGATTTTTACAAGATTTGATGTTTGTTAAAAAATTAAAACAGTCACGTTAAAATAAAAATTATTCATTGGGTACAAAGCTAGTACGGACGAGGAGAAATATAGCAGTTTTTTTAATTTAACGTTAGGAGGGAGGGCTGACCATATTTGCTCAGAAAGTCTGTGATCCAGCCGCGGTGAATGACATTGTTTGTAACGAGCCAACATTTTTAACCTTGGAAGGGGTGTGGCTAACACGGTTGACTAGGAGTGACGTTGGTACATCAAAGTGTGTCTGAGCTGTGACATTAGACTGACACATTTCCAATTAAAAATTCTGACAGAAAATTCAGTTTTTCGTTTTTAAGTTATTAAAAAACTCTCCTTCGACCTACAAATTTGATGTTGGGATTATTGGAAAGCCTCTTACTTGTACTTCTTGAAAAAAAAAATACAAAATTCATGAGATTCTGCGATAGTGCAAAATTCAGAACTTTTGAGTGCGTATGTTACTTTAAGGTTAACAGTGTCATTTTATATTCATAAATGACAACAGCTATTCTATTTTGCTCTTACATATTTAAATTGTTGTATACATTACACACTCAGTTGCAGAGTATCTGTTTGATGGAACTTCCATTTTAATTCTTTATGTTTATGGTTATTATAATCATATAGTTAACAAAGTATTACTGGTTCTTGTAATAACTCAACTCTTAGTTGTTTTACAGATGTACCATGTGTACAATGCAGTTATATCTAGCCACCTAGTTACCGTTTATATCCCATTATCCCAGTAAAGCCTGTAAATTTACACATTTGTTAACGGTTTTATAAACATGGTTTTATTTAACATATAAAGGTGTTATTTTCCTAATTCATAAATGAAGAAGTATTAAAACGGAAGTATGCTGTGTTGCTTCACCTCCATGTTATCTCCCTTACATAATCCTAAAATTATTTGATTTATTACGTATTCGGTAATTGGGGACAATGAGATTACATAGGGCGTAAAGGTCCTCTGGTGAGCCCCTTTGTGTAATTTTTATGTATTTTGTTTCCGTAGAAAAGAAAAATAGTTTCTGCATAACCGTAGTAACCTTATGTGACATGGGTTAAACAAGAATACAATCCGATTTACATAAGTTCAGACTGACTCAACTCTGAGTGTAAACCCATTGACAAACGACCTATCAGACAAAATCAACCTCAGGGCATTCATAAAAGAGATTATGCACCGACGCAAATAAAGTTGTGAGCTGTCGGGAATAAGATCCCTAGATTGGTAAGGGTCGATAATAGTTTTTAAAATATAAAGCGTGCTTTCTTCTGTAAGTTTTTCTCCTCTTTCAAATTGGTTTTTGGTTGACTTTGTGCCATTGATATGGAGCATTTAAGAGAAGGTTTGTGGTCAGTGTGATATTAAAGCCTAAATATTTCACATTTGGTGTATGAAGACTGTTAAGCTAGGTGTGATTCGGCTTCTGTTTACATTCTGAAGCTGGGCTGTCAGACCCTTATCGTCATCGAGGGCGGCTTGTTCGAAATTTCAACAATCCTAAACTGTCAAGCTTTTGATTGTGTACTCGACAATTACTGATTAAGGTATGTGCCACTGGTTTTCGCCCGATGAACATATTAGAAGGAGGTATGGAACCCAATTAAGTTAAACATTACGGCTTATGGAAAACGAATAGTGGCCTTTGACCATATGCTCCGGAAGAAACTCTCGCAGATAAAAACTATATCATTTCACCAAAAATTTAAGATTACCTGATTCTGCCACTTGATCTATGGGCACACCTTGTCTCTCTGCCATAAAACCCAACACAGAGAATATCACAAAACCACATAAGAAACTCGTCCCACTGTTTATAGCCGAGAATATGCAATAGTGTCTGCAAGTAGAATTACATTTATGTTTATAATCATAACATTTGTTAGTATCCGTATTGGGAACCGAATGTTCTATGTTTTGTTTTGGAAATAAGAATATTAGTAGGTTTCCATTCAAACTCATAAAGTTGTTAAATGCCTTTCACCATTTTGTTAAATATTCTTTGATGTCTGTCCCTTTCCCTCATCCCTTCGTCCGCTGTTTGTAAGGGCTTGATTTCAATAATACCACAGTTCCCAGTGGCATATGCATGGTTATGTTGCATTCGGTTCAACATGGACACCCGCCCAGCGCTGGCTTAACAATGGGCGTTCGATACTTGAAGGCTCAGTTAGTTGATCGTTGGATCGGAGACTGCACCCGGTATAGATTCGAGTCGACCTAGAGTATATAAGGTATATAGACGACATTTATAGACCAACTTTTCCCACCATATACCGGCCACCCAAAGTCCTCAATAAAGTTATATACCCTTAAATGCGACATTGAAAATAATAATCACCATTGAAGGTGTTTGCCCGAAAGACATGGAAGTGGTTCAACGACTCTAAATCATGTTACAGCTACTATACTGTCGTGCTCTCAAACGCCGTAGCCCTGGTGATCGCATACTGAAATCGTAAAACATCTCCAGGCATTAGTCTTGGAGCCTCAGATTTAGCTTCATAAACTTTATACAAAAAACAAAAAATAAACAACAAAAAACAACAACAAACAAAAACAAGAAAACGAGACAGATATACGGGTACTAGACTTACTTGAGAATGTTATGATGAAATTTGTTGCAGCTTCCTAAGGCAGTGTGGACGGAAACTCCCACAGCATAGGAATAGAAAACCTGAATACACGCGTCTAGCCATACCTGAAACGAAGAATGTTATGCTTCTATGCCTGCATTTCAGCCTAAGCCACTCAAACTTACCGAAAACTTTTTTTTTTTTTTTTTAGCCATTTGAGTTTAATAAGTAAGTCAAAATTTGTGCATTTCATTTGGGATACAACTCTATACCACTTTATAGTTTTCAAGTTGTAAAAGGCGCTTGTATCAGCCATACGTTTTCCAAATAGGCAATAAGTGTTTGGGAAACTATCGTGTTACTTCAGAATGTATTAACAGATTGTCAATATTGAAGAGCTACAGTGTGATATATTAGAATGGATTCAGACACAAATTGATACCCCAGTGTATGATATAGTATAAGACATTCTACTACTCTTACCTGTCCCTCGGATAATTTCTCCCAATTGGGTAGAAGGTAAAATTTGATACCTTCTGATGAACCTGGCAAAGTGAACCCCTTTACCATCAGAACGATTAACAGAACATAAGGCACAGTTGATGTTACGTAACTGATCTGCAAGTCAATAAATAACTAGTATATATCTTTTTACTCAAGTTGAAAAGTAGACGGTGTCGCAATTGTCACCAAACGATAGTTCAAGAACTAAACTTCATTCTGCCTTGTTCTTGAACGATTGTCACCACCAGAGTATGATAGTTTTATTATACATAATATACCTCGCATAAGCCAATACCTGAAGATGGACTAAGTTCTCTCTGGGAGTTTGAAGAATACAGAACTATGTACAAAACCATATTGTATTTAAAACTGAAACCATCTAACATCGATACAGATGATTCCAAATGCGTCCTCTGTATTAACTTCCAATGTGTACCAAAGATAATTTTTGACCCATACACAAGGGAAGTAAATGTTGTAGTATGACTTATGGTACTAAGTCTATTTAAAGTGATATATACCTATTTCATGTATACGTTTATTGAAAGAATTATATTTCTAAAATAAGCCTTTGGAACTAAAATATACAAACGCGAAACTATTCTGTACATGAGTAACACATTCAGAAAGCTTAACGGGTTTCTATTTTTAGTGCAGGAAACAATCCTTTTGAAAGCATATCTAGAGTGGCCTTAAGGAAACACAATTTGTCAGAAATTCTAAACAGATGTCAGAGTTGGGGTTTGTTTACCTTGCCAGTGAGACGGATACCCCTCCAAACACAGAAGTAAATCAGCAGCCAGCCGAGCAGCAGACATAACGCCATATCCCATTTTATCTTTCCCGGATACTCGATGCCAGGGGAAATCGACAAAACTTTCCGCCTATCAAAACATCAACGTTTAAAATATCGGCAAAGAAGATGGTAGCAGACAACACTTTAAACAGTACGTAGAAATATGACAACCGAACTGGCTTAGTGATTAAGTCTTTATCGAAAGTCTTAAAATATCATATAGGATCTCAATATTTTGATTTGTTTATATATTTGAAAACGCTCTACTGGTATTAAGTTTGAATATTAAATCGTAATACAATTAAATATACTGGCTAGATGAGTATATAGAACTAGATTGGTGCCTTATCGCTTTCGTCAACCGATCAGTCAAACAAACCATCGTACAAACAGTGGGCGAATTTGCTGTTCAGATACCACACATTTTGTCCGAGATTCATCTCGCCCTTTAGACCAGAATCCACCAGGACACACAGCTCTCACCAACCTCTGGTCCAGATATTTGTATGCATATGAGTAATTTTCAAAAGGTGACATCTTTACTTACTCCCAAAATTCCGATGAAGGGTCCATCCATATAATGCTATCGTTACCGTTGACAAGGCCTTGAGAAGTATCATTGTTGTTGACGTTGTGTGTTGAAGCATTGTAGAGTAAGTTAGAGATGTTCGTGTAAGAATGATTTCCCTGTCCCACCACTCTACAATAAGGTGTGTTCCACGGGTTGTTACAATGCGACCAGGGCAAAACAGAACTCATCGAGGAGAATATGTAATACAAGACCCAGGCGAACAACAAACTGTATGCCGTTTTCCCGTAAAATGAGATACAGGTAAGCATGTAGCCCAAACCTGGAAAACACAAGCATAAATTTGAACCAGTTTCTTCTCCCATCGAAGGGTGTTACTGCTTATCTCCCCTCTAACAATATCATCTGCATTGATTGCATTTGTCGACAAAAGCATACTAAGCTCACTCTTAAAGGTCATATATGCATACTCATTTTCCAATAAATTTTCCTCAAATGACCCAATCTCGTGAAAACAGAAACTCGTAACCCTATCTGACGTATCAATCTGTTGAGTCTATAGAACAGGGATATCTGACAATTGATTCGAAGAAATAGACGTCAACTCAGGACTACCAACAAAATAATCATTGCTATCAAGCAAAAACTAAAATCCAATCGAAAACTGTCATGCTCAAAATATTAATTCTTTATAGATGTGCTTTAAGGTCTTGCTGGACCCCTTGGTCGATTTTCAGAAAACCTGTTGTATTTAGTCAATTATGCAGATGAATATAAATCTGTACTATACATATGTATATATTTTTGGAAAG
>JAVFBZ010050373.1:0-10269 GCA_032466195.1 Katharina tunicata
CAAATGCTTTTGCTGAGCTAAATAAAAATCCAGGTGAAATAAAAATACAAATGATTCAACTATAATAATAATAATAATAATTATTGCTATTGATGGTTATATTGATGATTACAGTTCTGTGTTTGTGTCATTTACATAATTTATTTTTTCTTCATTTTTTGTTAGTATTACTTTTGAAAAGAGTCATAACATTTTCCATCAATCTGATTACCTTGTTCTCTGTTGTTTATTGTTGTTTTTCTCAATATAGGGATAATGTGTTTAATTGCCATGGCAACACAATATATCCAGTAATGTTCATGGTGGTACTTGAGGTCAACTTCAACTGTTACATTACTAGTGACTAGTCCATTAAAAATGAAACCTAGACCAGCTTAAAAATGTGTACTCCATAACTTAAGATTATTTATTAAATTGATTTTTGTTTTGAAATAAAACAGACATAGCCAAAGACTCTACAGTCTCCACACGGCTCAGGATCAATGATAACAAGGCCTAAGTGTTAATATTGGGAAACACTTTACACTGGTCAGGATTTTTACATCAATAAAGTGGATAACGTGCAGACTGGCTGTGTACCCACTGGTGTTTGTGTTGTATAGACTTTTGTCATGAAGAGAAAACAGATATTCATATGTCCTGGTCATATAACCCAGAATCAATGTCCGAAAGTACTGGTCCCCAGTGAGGCTTATTGAAAAATAATAATTTTTCTAGAAAAATTGCTTCGTATATCTAAAAAATAATAATTTAAGTCTGTTTATACATTATTGCATAACTTTATGTATATATATGTTGTTCTGTCATTGCGCCGATGAGTGGGAATTCAAATATAAATGATAACAGTTTACAAGAGTTTATCGATTATAATTATTATCTTGATACGTACAACTGATCTATGTATGTTCTGTGTTTTATATTGAATCATTAAGCTCTTCATCCAGTGGTAAAAATTGCAACGATCAGTAAATCATACCACACATGAAGGACTGAAATATATCATGAAAATCTTTTAATTATCTCTAGCAATTTGGCTAATTGTTAGACTCTCAAGGGCAATGTATAAAAAGATCATATTAAAAACATGTATAATATATTTTAATTTTCTATTAATTAATTTTTATTTTTGTGGATTTTGTACTGGAAGTATTGGTAAACTTATCTTAGGTATACTGGCTACATGTTTGGTCTTGCTGAAGGGAACCTTGACATAGTTGGCAGGCTAGACACATAATATAAAACTTAGAATAGACTTTTAATAGGAATGTCATCAAACAAGCAACATACGAATAATATTGTGTAGCCCAAAGCTGCTTGAATGTTTTATAAACCGAAAAAGAATTGACAATAATGATAATCAACTTAACGAGAATTTGTCGTAATTGATAACATTTAATCCATTTGTTCTGACTTGATCTCAATTGATCAATTCTTTTGTTAAGGAATTAATGTAGTGAAAAACAATTTATGGAAAATGCACATGAAATATTTTTTTAAAGTTCAATATTAATAACTGACTTTATAGTTGTTAGTTTTCTTTTTGCCTGTTATTATTGTAGCTCTACTTGATCTTCTTCCATGCTCAAGTTCTATACAAATGAAATTATCTTGGATAATAGTTTTTGATTTTCGCTGTCTCTTGTATAGATTTTTGGTACGAAAGGAAATTGATATGCTTCAAGAGGAGGATTAATGGTTCTGTCAAAGACACACATCCTATTTCTCAACTAGAAAAATTTATGACAATTGATTTATTAAGATAATTTGATTTTTCTGATAGAATAAAACAAGGTATCTTTTTCAAGCACCCATCAAAATTTGGAAAGAAAGATAAACTGTATTTTTTTAGAAAATTCTACATATTAAGGCTCAAATAACTTCTAATCCATTTAGGTGCTGAAGTTTTGAAAGTCATTGAAACACAAAAAGTAGTGATGTAGACTTTTAACAGTTCTGCTCATTAGCAGATAAGATAAGTGGTGCTTAAGTCTGGAAAGTTGGCAACTACATCTCATCTCAAATAAATAAAAAAAAAAAAAAAGTCATGGATCAAAAAGGCTCCCCCAAAACTAGTGTCTTTGTATTGATTTTTTTGTTAATACGCAAATGTGCATTTAGGAAGAAAAGAACTCAAAATTACTTTAAAATATTAAATACCGGTAGTAATACAAATTCATTTCATGGTCAAACTGACAAAATCTGTTGAAAAATGCAATTTAAGACCAAGTCTTTGAAACATTTGGATAACCTATAAATCGGTCCTCCTAAAATGGGGTTAAGATAATCATGCGAAGACTCGTTTGTCCCTTTCTCCATAGCAGCACAGGTCTGGTTTAAGCATTGGTCTTCGTTCTTCATTAAGACTCGTTTGTTTAAAGGGTCTACTGTTTTTATAACAAATCGTATTGTGGTTCAAGTGATGGTACAAAATGGAATATCTCTGGCTGAATGTGTTTTTGTGAGTGACTAGTTTCTTTCCACTGTGTCAATCGATATAATCTTTACTGGACAACGCTTTAGCATGGCTCTGCTCCAAACACCCAGTCACAGAACTTTGCTTTGCTCAAAATGTATTTGACACATATTCTGGTATGTGTATTGCATTTGTTGTTTTTCATCAAGAGATGTTTGTCATCTCAGAATTTCACAAACAAATTAACACTTTAAGAAATTACACTCTAGAACCATATATCATGTATAATCTCACGCTTCACCCTGGATAATTCCACTCCAAAGCCTTTGATTATTGTGAGGTATTTTCTAGTCTAGTGTACTAATTATTCAACAATATATACGTCGTAGAGAGATGACATTGCATTTTTGACCCCATCACAATTGTGATGTTATATGTAGCTCAATGTCAAGACATTATATTCTTTGTTGTAAAAAGACGTTCCAGTGCCGTCACTATAGTTCCATCAACTTCCATGACATTGCCAGGTGCACAATAATGTGTGATCCTATAGGCCACTCCAAACAGGGCCGTCAGCAGCATTGGTTGATAGGGGGTTCGATGGACACTGCACAACAGTCGAGGGTCTGGGATCCTACATCGCCGGCGACGCATTCTAACTGATTTTCGGGACGATAAATCTGCTAGCATTGTTCGTTTACTTTCACTACTAACTTGGCATTTTGTCAGTCAATTTTAGCAGAAATTAAATCATTCCTGAAAAAAAAAAACCAAACAAAAACACTATCATTATTAGCCTATACGGCACACTGTATGTAACTCAGTTAGAGTTATAATTCGTAAACATATATGGCATCTTTGGTCTCTTTGAGACATACATTAGAATCTGTGTATAAACGGTCTCCATGATAATTTAAAATCGTTGTTGGAATAAAGTGAAAAATGAGACATTACTGTCAATACCACTGTTCGAAATGTATTATATAAATACGGTTTCGGAGCGGTATGACAGTTTGCCCATAGTGTAAATGTTAGGCCCTAAATTGTTTGTCAGTCTTTTTGAACGGAGAGTAATTGACTGTTTTAACCAAGACTTGACTTTTGAATTAAATGCACCTAAATCATTTTTACACATATACCTTAAGCAAAGTATAGATTTTGAAGCGCATTTAACTTAAGTTTACAACAGGAATTACAGAGCAGCTATATGACTCCACTTGCGGACGTCTTCACATCCGTTGCACATTGAAAGTGGTAGACATGAGAGTTCATAATTGCCAAGAAAACAGATATTGCTTAAATTTTTCAACCTGGGTTTGTTAGAAGATGAATATCACTTTCTTTTAGTATGTCCTCTATTGTGATTTAAGGGTAATGTATTTGAACGATATATTTGTCGTAAACCTAATAGGCAAAAATTAGTAAATTTATTAAGTTGTAAATCAGGAGGTATTTTACACAACACTTTACGTTTTATTTACAGTGCAGTAGAACTTCGTAAATAATAGTTGCTAGTTTGTTCCTAAGCTCATTCCACTATTTGTTATGTTGACTTAGGCCGCCTATATGTAATATCTGCCATACTGTATGTGATATGTTATATTGCAACCAGGAGTAAATTTTGCACACGTAGATACAACTTTGAATCTATATATGCGATATGCTATAGGAGGGGACTATGGCTATACGAGATCAATTCAAGTTGTTAGCAAATCCATTGCAAAATTTAAAAAATCTGTGAACCCCCCCTGGCAACGGCCGTGTCCAAAGTGTATAGATTGTTACAAGAAAGACACCCAAAAGCATAAAAAGTTGTGTAGTGTGAGATATAGATTAACTAAGTGGAGTCTGTATAAGGATGATATCAATCTCGTCTTTAATTTGTAAAATGTCCTCTGCCTTGTGATTTTGAAAAATTAAAAATTCATCGTAATTAACACACGGGTCCTCTTGAGGCAACCACTATATATACAATGGTAGATTATAAAATACATGCTAAAAATCATACCTTTTTTTTTTGATGATCTTGCTTTTTGTCTTGAAAAAGTTTTCCTTGGTTGCTAGGCAATGAGTAGAGAATACCTAGAGCTATACTTTATCTAAGGGGCAGCGTCGTAGCTCAGTTGTTTAAGTGCTAGACAGTGTTGTTCTCCCTCCAGTGTGCAGAGTACGAGTTCTAGCCTCAAGTCTACTTGTCAACCAATGTTATATAAGAGAAGTTTCTGAAGGCTGAGGGCATGGCAGGCTGTTTTTTTACGAAGTTCATTGTTTTCCAATCATACACCAACAATGAAATTTTGTCATATTACTCAGTTACGTTAAATAAACAATGAAATACACCAATAAAATAAATAAATAAAACCAGCATTGATGACAGAGGACAAGCACATGACACAAAACAGGACGCCAGTCACACCAGAACCTATCTGCTTCTTGTTCCTATTAGATCTGGGTATTTATTGTAAACTCCCCACAACCTTCATCTTCATTAGAAGGTACGTTCTTATGTAATTATCTCTGACTAGGCTTTAAATCCTGTAACAGGTATCTGTCCAGGTTGTTGATCAAACATATTCCTTGTTGGAAGAAATTCGTCATGTTTCTGCGGTACTGAAAGTTTCAACACAATTATTAACATTATTCAGTGGTATTTGTACCATAATTATCCCGGCTGGCATTATTCAGTGGTATTTGTACCATAATTATCCTGGCTGACATTATTTAATGGTATTTGTACCATTTATACCCTGGTTGACATTATTCAGTGGTATTTGTACCATAATCTGATAATTATCCTGGCTGGCATTATTTAATGGTATTTGTACCATTGATGTCATGGCTGACATTAATCAGTGGTATTTGTACCATTATTATTATCCTGGCTGACATTAATCAGTGGTATTTGTACCATTATTATCCTGGCTGACATTTTTCAGTGGTATTTGTAACATTAATACCCTGGCTGACATTATTCAGTGATATTTATACCATTAATACCCTGGCTGACATTATTCAGTGGTATTTGTACCATTATTATCCTGGCTAACATTAATCAGTGGTATTTGTACCATTATTATCCTGGCTGACATTATTCAGTGGTATTTGTACCATTAATACCCTGGCTGACATTATTCAGTGGTATTTGTACCATTATTATCCTGACTGACATTATTCAGTGGTATTTGTACCATTATTATCCTGGCTGACATTAATCAGTGGTATTTGCACCATTATTATCCTTGCTGACATTATTCAGTTGCATTTTTACCATTATGAACCTGACTTACATTATTTAGTGGTATTTTTACCATTATTATCCTGGCTGACATTATTCAGTGGTATTTGTACCATTATTGTCTGGCTGACATTATTCAGTGTTATTTGTACCATTATTATCCTGGCTGACTTTATTCAGTAGTATTTGTACCATTATTATCCTGGCTGATATTATTCAGTGGTATTTGTACCATTATTATCCTGGCGGACATTATTCAGTGGTATTTGTACCATTAATATCCTGGCTGATATTATTCAGTAGTATTTGTAGCATTATTATCCTGGCTGACATTATTCAGTGGTTTTTGTTCCATTATTGTCCTGGATGACATTATTCAGTGGTTTTTGTTCCATTATTGTCCTGGCTGACATTATTCAGTGTTATTTGTACCATTATTACCCTGGTTCCCTTTATTCAGTAGTATTTGTACCATTATTATCCTGGCTGACATTATTCAGTGGTATTTGTACCATTATTATCCTGGCTGACATTATTCAGTGGTATTTATACCATAAGTATCCTGGCTGACATTAATCAGTGGTATTTGTACCATTATTATCATGGCTGACATTAATCAGTGGTATTTGTACCATTATTATCCTGGCTGACATTATTCAGTGGTATTTGTACCATTATTAACCTGACTGACATTATTCAGTGGTATTTTTACCATTATTATCCTTGCTGACTCCAGTCATTATTCAGTGGTATTTGTACCATTAATACCCTGGCTGACATTATTCAATGGTATTTGTACCATTATTATCCTGGCTGACATTAATCAGTGGTATTTGTACCATTACTATCCTGGCTGACATTATTCAGTGATTTTTGTACCATTATTAACCTGACTGACATTATTCAGTGGTATTTGTACCATTATTATCCTTGCTGACTTCAGACATTATTCAGTGGTATTTGTACCATTATTATCCTGGCTGACATTAATCAGTGGTATGTGTACCATTACTATCCTGGCTGACATTATTCAGTGGTATTTGTACCATTATTAACCTGACTGACATTATTCAGTGGCATTTGTACCATTATTAACCTGACTGACTTCAGACATTATTCAGTGGTATTTGTACCATTATTATCCTGGCTGACATTATTCAGTGGTATTTGTACCATTATTAACCTGACTGACATTATTCAGTGGCATTTGTACCATTATTAACCTGACTGACTTCAGATATAATTCAGTGGTATTTGTACCTTTCAGGCATTAATTATTATATTTCATATGATGGGTTTTAGAAATGAAAGACTACCTGCCTACAGCTGCGTATGTTATTGTCATTGATAATTATCTATCTATGCTGGTCAGTATAGTCTATTGAAAAACTCTAAATCATGGTTAAGCTGAAGAAATCCAATCCTGGTTGGTTTGTTCCGAGTAGTTAAAAATAATACATACAGCTGTGTTCCGTTTCTTCCTTAGCTAGACAGAGACACATCTGAGATCAATGGGTTCCTTACTTTCCAGTAAAATGTTGTAGATGAGCTAAAATCACTCACCTAATAGCGTACAATGTATATGTGTCCAGTTTTTGTTATTTCTTTGATATTGTTGGTGAGTTATTTCTTATTTGTTAATAATTGTCTTGCAAGATAGAGAATGGACTTTTTTTACATGCAATTCAAGACCTGGTTTACTGGTTAACCCCATGAGGCCCTTCTCTATTTATTTTTTCTTCAGTCTTTTCACATTACCTGAGACAATACATTAGTAGATGTACTTATCTAACATGTTGTCTTTATGTGTTTGAGGAAATTTCACACGGTTGATTTTATGGATTTCATTAATTTTTTGAGAATGGCTATCCTGAAAGAGTAGACTATATACACAGGAGCTGTCAGGAACTCTAAAACATTACCTTAAAGTCTGGTGATAAAAGTGTCTGATTTCCATTTTGTACAAAGTTGCTACTTCTGTGAAATACTCCTGGGCATAGTTTTAAACACTAAACATTAAATCGATCAAATCCATAAGGTAACGCTAACCAACCTCAGTGTCGTCACTGTTTACAAGACAGGACAAAACATTAACCACGACAATTGAAGCTCCCTTATGCCACATTGCTCTGAGAGCATCAGAGCATATGCAGTTTTGATACCAACCTCCTTTATTTCCTTGTTTTGACAGATTTGTATTTGCCTGTGACCAGTATCTGTCCAGTGTGTGTTAATATGTGTATTCTTTATTGGAAAACACTCCATCACTGTTATGTTCTAGATAACCCGTCACAATTTGTTTGTTCAGGGTGTTCGATTATCTTGTTCTATTTTTGTGTTGGATCCTATATAATCACACTTTTCAAAGGATGGATTTTACAGATGCCCAATACAAAGTTTTTTGATCCTCAGAGTATTTTGTACCACCGATTGGTCACTTGATACCCAATAGGATTTCGTAATTTTGGTTGTACATGCACTACAGGTGTCAGTATATTGTGACTGGGTGGGGTATCACTACAGATGTCAGTATATTGTGACTGGGTGAGGTATCACTACAGGTGTCAGTATATTGTGACTGGGTGGGGTATCACCACAGGTGTCACTATATTCTGACTGGGTGGGGTATCACTACAGGTGCCAATATATTGTGACTGGGTGGGGTATCACTACAGGTGTCAGTATATTGTGACTGGGTGGGGTATCACTACAGGTGTCAGTATATTGTGACTGGGTGGGGTATCACTACAAGTGTCAGTATATTGTGACTGGGTGGGGTATCACACCAGGTGTCAGTATATTGTGACTGGGTGGGGTATCACACCAAGTGTACAATCCTTTAACAGTGTGATTTATTTTCTGATACCCCCAAATGTTCATTCCCAGACAATGTGTGCAGACTGGTTTCAATCTTTCTAATATACAATTACCCTTCCATTTATTCTCCCTTTCTCTATTGTTTACACCTCAATAAACGTTATTCATCAGCAAAAGCATTGATTTTTTCTCTTTCTTGCTATAAAAGTCTAGGTTGCGTCTGAACCAAACCATTGAGTGAAACTGGAAAACAAGATTAAGAAGCAAAAATTCCATTTCTTAAAGCAATTTGATAATCAGACAATCTTTTTTGCTTATTTTATGATCTAATGGCTCGTTTAAGATTTGATCACTTCTTTCACATCTAAAATTAGAGGAGGTGACTGTTATTGATACTGCAGCACCCTGAGAATTTACATTGCTTGAAAATAGGATCATGTTCAGACTCAATGCTTCATTTCACAGTGTATCAACCCTTTGGGATGTTAAGACTGACCTTTCGTTTTTAACAAAATTAAACCTATGAATGCTCTTATTAAAACTACCCTTCAGAATTGTTGAATATTACGTGTTCGAAAAGGTGGTAGTAACTTCTATGTTTCCTATGTAAAATTTAAGTTTTCTTGAATAAGATATTTAATGTGGCAGTGTAACAGACTGGTGGGGATCATGGTGATAATGCTAAATTTGTTGAGGGTGTTTGGGTGGGAGCCTCCTGTGCCCCGGTGCTCTCTAAGCTAAGGGGTACGGGATGCCAATTTGTTGTTGTGTCCTGTTTTGCTTATGTAATGTAAATGTTTTGTCTTGTCTTGCATGTTGCCAGTGCTGTTTACGGTAGTTTCCTTCACCTATTTGACGCTGTCATATAAGTGAAATAACCATGAGTATGGCGTAAAACCCCAATCAAACAAGCTAAATTTGTTAATCTTGACGAGCCCCAATTTGATATAACCTGGCTAACAAACTGCTAGGCATGTTTCCGAGTAAAGCCCTGAATTGTATGGCGATACATAAGTACATGTCAACCTGTGTGCTCATCCATGTACCAGAGAGATGGTATTTATTGGAAACCTGGAAGCTCCTGCATATGTATGATTTTCCGCTGGCTGGCTTCATTAAACATTCATACCAGATGAGCGTGTCGTTTTTTTCCGCTGTCAACTCATATCTATATCATCAAATGGCCTGTACAATACATTGTTCTACCTAAACAGCATTGTAGATAAGTGCCAGGAAAAGCATTTCGCATACGTATGGTTAATGTATAGTTAGTGTTCTTTGTCATCAGAAATCCACTGTCGTGCCACAAAGAGTATGGCTGTTTGTTTGATTGGGGTTTTACACCTTATTAAACCTTATGATGGTGTCAGCACAATGGGTTCTGGAAACCACCCTTAATAACACTGGCAACGTGCCCGACTACAGAACATTTACAGAATGAAATACTGGTGACTACAACAAATTGGCTTCCTGATGCCTCTTAGATCAGAGAGCACCAGGACACAAGCAACTGCCCCCCATGCAACCACTTGCTGTAACAAAGAAACTGAATTTGTATAAAATACCATATGACTTAAAGTCATTACTTCAACTATGCCTATTGTATTGTGTACATGTATATGTTAGAACGTTAATCTGCTTACAATGCACAGGAATTTGTATTAATTAGAGTAATTAACAGCTGATTAACCGTTGATTACACATACTTTGTAGCTCTTTAACTATAGTAAAGAGAGGAAGGTAGGAAACATACTTCCCAAGAAGCAGCCTATAATCCAGAAATAAAGCCTTTGTTTGGCCTTTG
>JAVFBZ010050384.1:9150-27773 GCA_032466195.1 Katharina tunicata
GCCTTCATAACCTTAACCTAATGCTTTCCAGCAGGAAAGTCAGTTCATATGATTTAAAATCGAGCTGAGAATATTCGTTGCAATTTCCCAATTGAACACTTTATCTTTAGTTTGTTGGAACTTAGAAGACACAGTACTGTTCTTTATCCGGGGGCCTCAAATGTCCTTAAGGCTGGTATTTTACCCGCACGGTCACTTATACCCGCATACAGTCCTATACCCTGACTCTTGTTTCAGCCTCGACGCCCGACCCTGCCAATCCTCCCACAATAGCATTCAGCTGGACTTTCTAATCACGTCTCTTGCAACCAACCCGCCATGCACAACCACCGCGCCAAAACGAATGCGACAAGCATCCATAGAAACATCGTAAACATCATTCACAAATAACAAAATGTACAGTGACTTCAAATTAACACTAAATTAACAGGTGTAAAGTATATATAACTTTAAATTAATCTACATCCGCGTATCTATGTGATTTGAGATATAGTGCGTTAGATGTAACTGACAATTGTATTGTATCTTCATACGAGGCCGTGGTAAATCGTAACCATGGTTAAACGTGAAGAACGTTCAATAAACTGTGATTGTGATTTGATTAAGGTATCATATATAACTTTATTAGATATTGCAAATTGAGCATTAGTAATTATTGGACGATAAACGACGTTGAAGATACGTGCTAAGGTCGCGCTAATTAGGTTAATGAGCGCCACATTAACACGTGCACGCGGGAGCGACTGTGCTGACTGGAAACAAATTAGCGGCCAGGTATTTGCGCTGGCAGAGAACTAATGGATGGAATGTGAAGGTGCGTCTATGTGATTACACAGAGACAGCCACAGTGAAAAATATTTTCCAGTAGTCAGAATCGTGATTTAACAGGTTTCTGGATCAGAGTTTGTTAACCTCCCATTGGACATATCGCTGGGGGGTTGCCTGGAGCTTCCTCTGCCGACCTAAGGGCATCAGGAAATCTTCGTTATTGTGTCCTGTTTTTCGTGCTATTAATGTCCTGTGGCGCCTTGTGTGTTGTCAATGTCGTTAAGGGTGGTTTCACCAGTGAATCAATCAACCAATTAATCAATCAATTAATCAGATCTAATCAACCAATATATCAACCAATCAATCAATCAATCAATCAACCAATCAATCAATCGATCAATCAATCAATATATCCACCAATCAATCAATCTTTCCACCAACCAATCATACTATCATCAAAACCACCAAAATCACAAAGTAAATCTTGGACACTAACTTGTCTAATGCAGTGTGATTTGAATGAGCCATCCAAACTGAACGAACTAAATTAATCTAATCTAATGTAGGCATAAAATAGTTAACCCATACCTATGTCAATCAATGAATTGTATTTTTTCCATTGTTTTACAGGAGCGTTTTTAATACCGTACATGGTGATGCTGATATTCGGGGGACTACCCTTATTTTACATGGAGTTGGCTCTGGGCCAGTTTCAGAAGGTCGGATGCTTAACTGTTTGGAAAAGGATCTGTCCTCTCTTCAAAGGTACGTGGAAAAGGTTTCTTATATGTTTGGGCAATATAATCATCACATGGTGTGGTTCTCAAATTTAACTATCGTAAGTCAAAAGCACTACACACGAGATGAGTGTAAATTGTTGAAAGTATATTTCCTGACAAAGAATTTATTTTCTACTAGAAGTTATTCCACAACTTCGAAAACAGATGCCCCCTCCCACAGGGACATATTCAAATTTAACACTGTACATGTAGTACGGTTCTTCAATTCAACATTGCATTTAGTTACGTCATAAAGAGGGAGTTGACTTGACCTATTCTAACTTGGCCTTAGTTTCCTTCACCGCAAATACTGGCCCCGTCGTTAGATGCGTGAAAAAACTTTCACTAGTCGCGCCGTGCTTCATTTCGTCCCCATCAGGGTGTTCTGTATAGGTTCGAATCATCTTGACATCTTGACATCTAGATATATATAAGAGAAAATTTTCGGTGGCTGCGAAGATCGCGAGGAGCTTTTCTCGCGGTTTCTTCCCGTTTTTCCACCATATACACCGACTACACGAAGTCGTCATTTAAGCGAAATATAGGGGAGAAAGACGTTTAACACCAATGGAATTAATAAATTTTAATAAGAAAAAACTTTTACTACGGCGAATAAACCAAGCAGACAAAAACCCGAGATACACAATTCTATACAATCATTATATTCATGATACTGAATAACCAGTGACGTTTATCCAATGTTATGTACAGCCAAGTCACTGCATTTTAGTATTTGCCTGGGTTCTTCTACAGCAATTTGGACAAGAACGCGGGTAATTGATCAGCCGAACCGTTTTATTCAAAATAGTACTGATAACCGAATCGCCTCAAATGTAAACGTTATGCATAAAAATAGTTCACATGTGAAATGACACTAAGCTCTGGAATAACACGGTGACATCTTGAATTGAAGTTAAGCTCGCCTGACAGATTTTCTATAAATAGGAATTGAAACTATTCGCAATTGTTGGTGTTGTTCGCAATTGTTTAAAAAGCTTTCAGAGTTTTCAAGTAAAATTTGGGATCCCTGTAAAATCTGATTGGATAATGCATTAATTATTACTAGTGTGAATAATTTGTTGCAATATATATTTCTCCATATTCGGTATTCGAGATATTTCGTATCATCAGCTGATTATGTTTTAAAATTTTTGTGTTTGGTTTTTTAATAAATACGCTTTTTTTTTGTTTAACAATGTCATTTTTTTTTGCAGCTTGCGATTTTATTAAAGCTTTTGTACAAATTTAATTCGTTCAATACACATTGCTTTTTTACAATTTTTTTTACTGCCAATTCCGTTTATTTCAAATTGTATCTTTCATACATTTGTGCTTAACACATATTCCCTTTTGTTACAAATTTTGTTTTGGCAGCAATTTGTGTTTAGTTGAGAATTTGCCAATTTCAATCAGATCGGCGCGACGAATCGGGCCGATTGCGTGTTATTTGGAATATTGTGCAACTTTTGACGGACCGATTGTTGATATGCATAATAATGTCAGGATTTCAAGATGGCTGCAATGATGTTGCTCGTCGCTGCTCGGTTCGGGATATCTTGCTGGTGCTCAAGTCCTGGTCCATACCACTCGGAAGTCATCCAATGTACTGTGCACAGCACCTCGGACGGGATACGATCTTCGCCATTTTGGCCTGAACTTTTTCACAGCCTGTTGGTAAAACTGCATATTTAGACAGATTCAATAATTTCCATTTCTATTACACTCAGGACATTTAATTTAATTTAATCCTAAACTAAACTCTGTGCCTCTACAGCCATGTGAAATCCATTCGGTTACCCCATGGCTGTAAATATGATTTTTACACATATTCATTCATACACCTACGACCGAGCTCGTTTGTATAAAACGGGCCATTGACTCACTTCTGTGACGGACCTTATATGTTGACTAGGCATTTTGAATATCGATGTGAACGCCACGACGAGGCTGCTGACGTTTGACCTGATTAATCGGCCTATGCAGAAATTTAAACTCTTACACGTGACTTGATTATCTTATTGCATTGGTCATTTCGACCGAATGTTATGTTAAATAGTTATATTTTATTTCTTCATTTTCTTTGCTATTATTGGCTCTATGTTGAATGTTTATTGGCGCGGAAGGCACTTGATATCCGATACGTTTATCTACATGCGATACAAGTATTTCCTGCAGCGGCAAATATACTGCTATAATCGTGTAATCGTATAGGTGATGTTGAACTAGAATGGGCCGAGCTTAGCGATAAAAGCGAAATTACGAGAAATCACGTTATGTTTTGCCGGTTGGGTCCATAGTGAAAGTTCTCAATCTTCTAAATGTAATATTGTAAACAAAATATTATAAAGTTCTGCTTCTTTAAATTGATGATAAGTATGCTTGTTCATTTGTTGAATTTTGATTGAGTAGATTTTTACCAACTACGTGATCATTAAAAATTAATTTTTGCAGCTGCAAATTCCGTTTTTAGACAAACTGATTCGTCACTAATTTGAATATCGGTAACATTAATAAACATCACCTGTGAAATCACATGAAACGTTTGTGAACTTAAGTTTAGATTTTCGATAAAAACGACCAGAAAACTGAGAATGACGGTCTCCAGCCTTTTAAAGTCATGCACTAATTTAGACATTATTGACTGACTGCATTTAAGCAGTTCTTTGTCACACATTTTGTTTTGGCTTGCCAATTCAATCAGATAGACACGACATTTTTTTTCGGCCCGATTGTTATTTGGAATATTATGCATCTTTTGGCGGAGTCGATTTTTGATATGCATGACATCAGGAATTCAAGATGGCTGCGATGATTTAGACGTTATTGACCAATTGTTTTAAGCACAACTCGGTCCAACACTCTGATTTAAAAGTATCATGGTTTTGGCAATAGCATATACAAAGTCTTGTTAAAAATGTCTGCGTGCTTTAGAAAGTGACCAAAAAAGGCCTATTTTTGTTTGAGTTGGGATAGCACTCTCTTAGATTAGAAAATCTCCGGTATGCAGGATAAGGTGTGTCATGTTTTAATGATTGATTGGGGTTTTATTCCATATTTAAGGTTATTTCACTCATATGACGGCGTACCAGCAAATAGGCAAAGGAAACCAACCTAAGCTATATACGCCAGCAACACAGAAAACACTGCAAAACAGTTACAGACTAAAAACACAGGATACCACTACAATCGGCATCCTGATGCCTCTAAGAGAGCTACTACCCAACCACTCGCTATCATGTTTTATAATTGTACTTCAATACAATATGTTATATACATGATTTCCATTTTGTTTAAATTTTGGTTTTATTACAATTTCCCTTTAGTATGTGCTCTTTTTTACAAATTGCGTTTTATTACCAATTTCATTTTAATACAAATTGTATTTTTGCAACAGAGCTGCGATTGTGACTAATTATGAGGATTTTTAAAATAAATCCCTCTATATTAACCTACAACTAGATCTTCATCAAAAAATTTGTGTTTTCTTGATATTTGAGTTTTATTTCAAATTGCTGATACAAATGGCGCTCTATTACATATTGCTCAAAACTGCAAATTGCTCTTACTATAAATTAGGCTTTATTACAAATTTCCCTTTACGGCACACTATGCTTATCACAAATTGCACAGCTACTATACTTTGCTTGTAAACGATGTGGCTTTCCATTCAATCTTTTGTAGATTTTATTATTGATTTTGATTCCAAATCGATGACATCGGCTTTCGATTACAATCTGTGCAATATATTTTTTTATCCACCTTAAACAACCGAACATATTTCACGTCACAATATCCAATTCCGACACCCTGTGTTCCGTTACTTTGTCGATGTCCTGACCTATCACAATGATAGCATGTCTTAGTGTAACTGAAGAGGATTTCCTGGATTAAAATGTGTATCCATAAAAGTACTTGTTGCAAAACTGAATTCCCCAAAATAAAATAAAATAAAATAAAAACTGTATTATCGTTACTAAGGCTGCTCTTACTTACTTTGTTAAACAGCCTCTAGATGTACAACTGAACTAGCCGTATAATGTTACTGCGATTTTGTCTCTTTTTGCCGTAAATTTGTAAAACTTGGCTTTTAGTTTATAATTCCATTCATGCGCAGTTTTGCTTGTGAGAATTCACAAAACAAACTGGTGTAAAATTAGGTAGTAACACAATGTGTAGTAAGTAGCATGACGTTGATTTACAGCTCTTCGGAGAGTATTGACTGTAAGACTACAGTACCAGCAATGTTGTAATTCTACAGTAATGTGCGCTGGTATCTCGATAGGCAGCATTTTTTGCTGTAAAATTATGTACAATTTTTTTAGTAGTTTTAAAGCCAGTTTTTCAAGCTACCAGTTTTGTATAACACAGTATAAGAAACAAAACCCTCAGAAGACGGAAGTGATGTTGACATAGAATAAATGTCGTCTTAAAAAGGCCATTATAAGCTTAACAACATTATAAATTTGAGTCTTTATCACAATATTTGAATTTTATGTTGTCTCGATCTTGACTTCCCAGGACAAAGACAACTTTGCGATATAATTGTTTTAAAAAAAAGTGTCCTCCTTAAATACATTATATACATATAGCCAAGCCAGAGACCCGAGTTCGAATCCCGGTGGAGGCAAGCACAATTTTCTTTCTCTACATTTATACAAAAATATACATATTTATTTTGGTCTCTATAAAAGTGAACCCGTGATTCTTAATTTCATAGCAGACATATGCACCTTGATATATTGATCGATCGAACTTTTCCGGTGCATGAGGAGATAGCGGGGTGGGCTTTACGAGGTTTCTTCCAAGTTTTACACCATAGGCCAACACCCGCAACACCTTAAGCGGAATATCCTTGAGTGCGGCATTAAACACTTGCAACTTAAAGCAGTCATATAAATGAATAACCTTGACTTTAACGCCAATCAATTTCCAAGCACCGTGTCCGATACAAAACGTAACATACTGTATAGGCTACAACCCAGGATACAATTCCTTTACCAAAGTACGGTTCATAGTTTGATGAAATCTGGCTGTCCTGGGAAGGGAACCAGGGTAGATACAGCCCGGCAGAACATTCATAAAGCCCTTAATCTCTCTGGGCGTTAAAATAAGCTCTCCATATCCCTTATAATTAGAGTAGTAATCTTTAACTGGGTAACATGGTTATAACGGGATGATTTCCCTATCAGTGCTCGTTGATTTCTCGCTGACAAACTGCGGGTCGATTCTGACTGTCCAGTCATGCGGATCATATACCGCTAGTAACGTCCCAGCTATTAGCATACGCTATTCAGGGACCGTGATTTGAATATATATGGAATAATCGACCGCTTGTCCTGCAGCCTAAACCAAGCTTACAATCACTATTACTTGAAATTGGAAAGATAAACAGAGGTCCGTTTTCTGAGACTTTTGGATGGCTGACTTATTATGGCCTATGTATAAAATAACCCGGCTCTGACAGATACGGTATTTTAGGATCGCAGTCCTGGATGTACTAATAGCAAAGAAAACTGAATAAGTTGTTCAAGCTGAAAGAAATCCAAATATAAATCCAAGACACAACAATATTTTAGGGTATTGTATCAACTTTATCAAAAAGATCTTTCTTTGTATTAAAATTGACAACACCCGCCTCTTTTTTCTGGATTGATATAAACAAGACCCGTTTTTGTGTCATAAAGATGGCTGACGTTTTACATATTGTATTTCTTTTAAGTTAAAACGAGCAATAATGAGGAAGACATGACCAACAAATTATAAACTTGACATATTTTAGTAAGAACTCTGAAGATTACTCAACGTTCATTTATTCAACATACCTTCATCAGGAGTAATTTAAAACTAACTGGAGACCAATATAGGTATAAAAATAGGCTATACAAACAAAAAATCATTGTTCAGTGAAAATATAATCGTACATAATAACATAGACGGATATTTTGACTTACTTATTATTTAAGAAAAACATATACCAAAAAAATGTTGTATTACAGTTAAATTAGAACTGCATGGTGGCTCCTATTAAAACGCGCTTTGTGTTCAATTTCTCTCTGGCATAAATAGGACTCCTCTGTTTTTAATCACCAAAAGCGTTATCTTCTTTAAGTTTAATATTCAAGTCTTCCCTCTTTTGAATGTTGCCATACTTACACAAATTCCTTTACGATCCATACCCTCTCCCACTTCATTTTCGCGGCAATGAAAACAAATCAAAAGGTAGAAATCTACACTTACTCCACTATAGATCTGCTAATTTAAACCTCTTTATGGACCTATTACGTTTTCTAAATTGTCTTTTTATTTAGTAACCATGTTTATACAGGGTAGTTTATTCAGTGCGGCTATAGCACACTGATTTCCCATAGGGCCCTCAGTACTCTTTATATTCTGTAAAAGACGTCGGTCCAAGAGCTGAAATGGAACAAACCCTCTTCTAAACTTAAAAATATTAATTCGAAGTCTTTATTTAAATCAAAATTGAAATTTTTTGTCTCTTTGATAGACACAAAATAAATATTTCTGCGCAAATCAGTTCCCTGCATCTACCCTTTAAAACGTGGCTTTTGTTTGTTTATATAAGTATCTCACCAAGAATTAAAGTTAATTGCTATTGTATTCCATTTAAACGGGATAGAACAAGTCTACCAGACTTCATTTGCGCCTATCATTTATTTATATACAATTATAATATGACTGCATGGTTAGTAAAATATACAAATTCAAATATGAAATCTAAAGGTCCGTTTGAGATAAAACTACGTAAAGCCCAATTGTCTAAGAGGCTTTAATTTCAGTGCTATAGGGCGTGACATATTCTGGGTATTGCTACTAAATCAGGAGTCCTTCGAGATAAAGGTTTCTTGTTAAATGAGTTTGCATTGCAACTCTAATTATACCGGACATGTCTTGGAATCGTTAGACTCGTACATTTACAAGATCGATCTTCATAATCATACCCGTCAACGGTGTCGGATATTTGACAAGGTAAACGGTATAGCTACTAAATTCGACCCCTCTTGGCAGCATGTAAAGTCTGACAATGAATTATCACGCCTCAAGCCAGAAACATCAGTTATGAGGGGTTTTGTTTAGGCAACAACTTAGATCTACTGATTCGTTTTACATCCACATAATCTGTTTAACATTGTTGAGTGGTTGAGTTGGAGCCTCCTGTGACATTGTACTCTGCGCTAAGGGGCATCAGGACGACTTCTTATGTGGTTTCCTGTCTTTCGTCCTGTAAATGTTCTGCCTTATCTGTTTGTTGTCAGCTTCGTTTGGGCGTTTTTCTTCGCCCACTTGGATGGTACGCAGCCATATGAATGAAATAACCAAGTACGGCGTATTTTTTGTTATGTAGTACTATTTTACGAGCTGATGTGTATGTGTTACTTTGTATGTGGACGTTTTTTCACGTCGAAAAATTAAGTTATGTGATAATAGTTTTGGTCATCAATTATTTTGGTGTTTAAAAAAATCAGTTAATACCAGGGTCAGTTTCAGTGTCTATTCCTATTAAGCGCATCGGTTTACTATATTATACACTCAGGTGTTTCTTTTCACAATTTGGGGCCTGAGTTAGGTAATAGAATGAGTGGAAAAGATGCTCTAGCGGTTGGCATTGGAAGTACTCGGGAGATTCACTCTTGGCTCGGTCGTTAACTTTTACGCTGACATAGGGATTATATTAACAGAGCGTACGGCGCAAAACGCCAATCATTTAAATAAATACTTTCACTAATAATAGATCTTGCCAGTTTTACCTGCCTTGAAACCACCAAAAACAACAACCAATATGTTTATAAAAAGCTACAGAGAAGCGAAAAAAGATAGATGGAAGCGTTCCACAATAGAATGTCTGAACTAAAATAAGGCTGAACCATGGCTCAGCATGCTGAGTCCCCTTCACTGTAACTGGCACAGCTTCAAATCCCCCTGTCGACCTTAGCTAGTAAAGGAAGTTTGCCGGTGGCTGCTGAGATCGCGGACTGCTTCTTACAGGGTTTCTTTCCGGTTTTACGCCATTTTCCGGGAACTCCAAAAATGTCATGAACGTTAAATACCCTTGAGTACGACATTAAACACAAAGCAAATAAATCGATCAATCCTAACAGAAATGCGTAGGTCAATATTTTATGTTCTGTTTTGACAAAATAATTGTTCTCTCGATTGTATTCGGATCAGAAGCCACCGTAAAATGTCATACGACAATTAGTTAAATATCAAAATTTGTACTGTAAAAATGTGCCTTTGTAACCAGTACAAGACGTTGTTATTAATACGGAAGCCTGTATTGTTCATACCATCTTTTAAATGCTCAATAAACATATGACAACCAAATCGACTTTGTACACATTGTGACAATGTACTTTCACAATCTTTCGAAGATTAACTAACTTCATCGTCGGGTGTATGGTTAAAGCAAAGTGTACAATGAGACGCGGGGTTTATTTATAGTAGTAATGACAATATACGAGTTTACAAGGGCAAGCCCAGAAAAAGAATATTTCTGAGCAAACGGATATTATCTATTTAATAGTTAAGGCAATGCAGAACCTAGCTAATGGTGGGTGAGGCGATGCGAAGCTGCGAAGCGACAGTGGTTTTCCACTGTACATCGACAATGCTTCATAAACGCGAAATTATCTGGATCACCACTAATAAATAAATGAAATAAATAAATAATATTTTGTTTCTCGACAGGTACGGGCTATGCTATCATCATAATGGCGTCCTATGTGGCTTTCTATTACAACACAATAATTGCCTGGTCGTTCTATTATTTCTTCTCCTCGATGAGATCTCAGGTACCGTGGATAACCTGTGATAATGAATGGAACACGGAAAACTGTACCTCATTTGACGACAGGAAGAACATTTCCCTGGTCACCAATATGTCACGGTCGTCATCAGAGGAGTTCTACAGGTAAAGTTAGATTTAACAAGAATAAGAAGAATAGATCTACTACCACTTCTTCGATTACTGCTACTGCTATTAATACTACTACAAATACTGCTGTTGCTACTTTATACTGTTTTTGCTACTTCTTCTGCTACTACTATACTACTAGTAATATTACTGCTACTACCACTACTACTACTGCTGCTACTAATTTTACTGCTGCTACTACTACTACTACTGCTGTTACTACTGTAGTACTACTACTTCTACTACCACTGCTACTAGTAATATTACTGCTACTACTACTACTGCTGCTACTAATTTTACTGCTGCTACAGATACTACTACCACTGTACTACTGCACCAAAAATGGTTCAATAACGATACGGGATGAAGCAATAAGTGACATTTTAAAAAGCACATTGCTAATTGCAAATAAATCCCTGGTCAGGCGGTACGAACCAATCACCTGTTTCACATTGCGATCTTTCTATACATTAAAAGTAATTGGCATAGCGACAAGTGCTGAAGGTATAGTGTCATCATGGTAACTACGTTCAACTTATGGTAAGATCGCTTCGTGAAATCAACCCCAGACCCCAGGCTGAATTGGTAAAAAGGTTTAAACGTCGGGCGACATTTCGCAAACCATACTGGACATTAAAGACACGCAAAGAATTGGTTTAAAAGTTTTAACGGCGAAATTTCGCAAACGGACATATAAGGACTTTGACTGAAAAAAACAAACAAACAAACAAAGGCTGGAACAAATCTATCACCCAGTCAGTCAGTCAGTCAGTCATTTTGACAATATGCATACTGATCTTTTTTGCAGTCGTAATGTATTGGAAACGTGGCGGGCTGACGGCATATCGCATGTGGGCGGCATCAAATGGACAATAGCTCTCTGCTTGGCCGGGGTTTTCATACTCGTCTATTTCGCTCTCTGGAAGGGCGTCAAGAGCTCGGGAAAGGTAAGAACAGTACACGAATAACGCCAAGAAACATTTATGTAATTATATGAATATGGTCCTATGATGTTAGATGTAATAGTGCCTGTTTGGGACTATAGATTCGAATCCTTGTGAACCGTATGTATATTATCAAAGCCTGCCGGCGGCTGCAGAGATCGCGGGCTTTTTTTACTTTTTTTGGGGTGATATTTCTGCCCGGTTTATCTAGTTTTTATCGTCATATCAGTATTTATTACGACGTTAAACGCCACTCAAAAAGATCATTAAATTAATTAAAAAATCTGGATAATTTTTAAAATCACATCATGTTAAAGAGCAATAATTCAGTCGAAGGATTATAAAGACAGTTCAGTTGATCGCATTGATTTAAGGACCTTAATTTTTTCAGGCGGTATGGGTAACGGCGACATTACCATATTTGGTATTGAGTGTTTTAATAGTAAGAGGTTGCACCTTACCTGGATCACGTGATGGATTGGAATATTACCTAACCCCCCGCTGGGAAAGACTAAAAGATCCCATAGTAAGTATTGTGTCACTGTAAGTTTTTGTTTACATATTTTTTGATTATTTATTAATATGGGGATATTAAATTCCCAGTTAAAATATTTCTAATTTCAATAGTATGCTATAAAAGAGTAGCCTATGTTGAAGTGATTGATGAGAACCCATGGTAGACTGGAGCTCTTTAAGCTTAAGGGGCATCAGGAAACACATTGCTCTGCTCCCTACACTATGCTCTGCGTCCTTCCTGCACTATGATATACGTCCTGCATTACGCCCTGCGTCCTGCACTATGATATACGTCCTGCATTTTGCCCTGCGTCCTGCACTATTCTCTGCGTCCTGCACTATTCCCTGCGTCCTGCACTATGCTCCGCAACCTGCACTATGCTCTGCGCCCTGCACTATGCTCTGGGCCCTGCCCTATGCTCCGTATTCTGCACTATGCTCTGCGTCCTGCACTATGCTCCGTATTCTGCACTATGCTCTGCACCCTGCACTATGTCCTGCGTCCTGCACTATGCTTTGTGCCCTGCATTATGCTCTGCGCTCGCACCATGCTCTGTGTCCTGCACTATGCCCTGCGTCCTGAAATCATCCTGTACGTTTTGCTTGTTGTGAGAGTGGTTGTGTGTAAGCTTTCTGTGCCCTGGTGATTAATATATGTTTTCTCACCTGCGTTTCCCATGTTTTGCTTTCTCAGGTGTGGGTGGCCGCCGCTGCTCAGGTATTCTTTTCTCTAGGGCCAGGATTTGGGGTGCTCTTGGCCCTTTCCAGTTATAATAAATTTAATAATAACTGCTACAGGTAAGTAAATCACTAAAATTAGTCCAATTTTACATAGAAGGCCTATTCTATAATAAACTGAATTAGCTTCACAACACAACAACTTCAGTACTATTCACACCGTAGTTGTGACAACAAAATGTCTTCAGTATTATTCACACCGTAGTTATCCCAACAAAACGTCTTCAGTATTATTCACACCGAAGTTATCCCAACAAAATGCCATCAGTATTATTCACACGGTAGTTATCCCAACAAAACGTCATCAGTATTATTCACACCATGGTTATCCCAACACAATGTCTTCAGCATTATTCACACCATGGTTATCCCAACACAATGTCTTCAGTATTATTCACACCATGGTTATCCCAACACAATGTCTTCAGTATTATTCACACCATGGTTATCCCAACAAAACGTCATCAGTATTATTCAAACCGTAGTTATCCCAACAAAATGTCTTCAGTATTATTCACACCGTAGTTATCCCAACAAAACGTCACCAGTATTATTCACACCAAGGTTATCACAACACAATGTCTTCAGTATTATGCAAACCGTAGTTATCCCAACAAAATGTCTTCAGTAGTATGCAAACCGTAGTTATCCCAACAAAATGTCTTCAGTATTATTCACACCATGGTTATCCCAACACAATGTCTTCAGTATTATTCACACCGTAGTTATCACAACACAATGTCTTCAGTATTATGCAAACCGTAGTTATCCCAACAAAATGTCTTCAGTATTATTCACACCATGGTTATCCCAACACAATGTCTTCAGTATTATTCACACCGTAGTTATCACAACACAATGTCTTCAGTATTATGCAAACCGTAGTTATCCCAACAAAATGTCTTCAGTATTATTCACACCATGGTTATCCCAACAAAATGTCTTCAGTATTATTCACACCATGATTATCACAACACAATGCCTTCAGTATTATTCACGCCGTAGTTCTGACAACACAATGCCCTCAGTAATATTCCCATAGTAGTTATCATCACGCAATGTCTTTAGAAAAATTCACACAGTATTTACCATAATACAGTGTCTTTATCACAATACAATGTCTTCAGTAATGTTTCCACGGTAGTTCGCATAGTGCAATGTTTTCAGTACTATCCATACGGCAGTTATCACAACACCATGTCTGCAACGTCTTTAATGTTATAACCATGGTAGTTATCGCTTGGCGATGTCTTCAGTACTATTCACACCGTAGTTATCACAACACAATGTTTTCAGTATTATTCACGCCGTAGTTATCACAACACAATGTCTTGAGTGATATTTCCATGGTAGTTCGCATAGTGCAATGCCTTTTACTAGCCATATGGCAGTTATCACAACAGCATGTCCGAAACGTCTTCAATGTTATAACCATGGTAGTTATCACACAGCTGTATCTTCAGTACTATTCACGCCGTAGTTATCACAACACAATGTCTTCAGTATTATTCACGCGGTAGTTATCACAACATAATGTCTTCAGTAATATTTCCACGGTAGATCGTATAGTACAATGGCTTCAGTACTATCCATACGGCAGTTATCACAACAGCATGTCCGCAATGTTTTCAATGTTATAACCATGGTAGTTATCACACAGCAATTTCTTCAGTACTATTCACACCGTAGTTATCACAACAAAATGTGTTCAGTATTATTCACGCCGCAGTTATCGCAACACAATGTCTTCAGTAATATTTCCACGGTAGTTGCCACAACATCATGTCCACAATGTCCAAAATACCACAGCTGTTGTCACAATTCAGTATTCAGTACTGTTCACACAGTAGTTATCTCAACACACTGTCTTCAATAATATAGCTGCGGTATAGTTGTCACTGCACACTGTCTTCAATATAATCATCATGCATTGTCCTCAGTAGTATTCAAATGGTCATCACAACCTTATGTCTTCAGTACTATTCATACGGTAATTATGTCAACTTAGCTAACATTGCCTTATGAAATAGGTTCAGTTTACTCTTTATAATGCTAATGGATGTGTTACAAGCAGGTGATTGGTAGGAGCCCCCTGTGCCCTGGCGCTCTCTGAGCCAATCGGAATCAGGAAGTATTTTAATAGTGGTTCTGGTTTTTCGTCCTGTAAATACCCTGTGGTGTCCTCTTAGTTACCAGACTCATCGTCTTCATCCATTGGGCTGGCGTACCGCCTTATGAGTGAAATAACCCTAAATACGGTGTAAAACCCAAATCAAACAAACAAACTTACTTGCAATGTGTTTTTGTGTGTTCCAGAGACGCCATTATAACATCCGGGATTAATTGCTGCACGAGCTTCTTCGCTGGTTTCGCTGTGTTTAGTGTGCTCGGCTTTATGTCCAATGTCCACCATAAACCCATTGATAAAGTCGCAGACGACGGTACGTGGAACGTTTGTAATGTATTTGTTGTCATGGCGTTCCTTTCTCTTAAAGTGCTTAAGGTGCATTCACATGACGCGATTTGTACTTAACGACTTTAGGGGATTCCCCAAATTTGCAGCCTTTGATTGGTTGAGATATTTCAGGCACAGATCGGCCAATCAAATCACTTTAACTACGGGGAATCTCCTGAAATTTCCTACAAATCGCACCATGTTAATGAACCTTTAATATGTTTTTGCGAAAAATTGTTTATATGGTGACAACATTTCAACTCATAACAAATTCTGTTCGTGACATCACCAAATATCATTAACATATCGACAAACAAAAACAACAGCTCAAGCTTAACTTGTCTGAATCGGTAATATTGATGAGTATAAGGTCTTCATAGACAATCTACTGGTATGCCACCGATATTCGTTTATATACCTAAATGCCTCTTGTCCATTCACTCCTGATGATTGTTTAAAAATTTATCAAAGTTACTTTGCTTTATCACTGATATTACCCTGCCTTATAAGCGATACTGACGTCACTGGAGTGTCTAAAACATTTGGTACTACACTCCACAAGTTACACTTTTAAATGCTAAGAGGTTAAGAAAGGTCCATTCACACGGTGCGAATTGTATTAACGACTTCAGGGGATTCCCCTTGTTTACTGTGCTGTGATTAGTCCATATTTGTTTTAAAATCTTGACCAATCATAAGGCTAATAATTTGGGGGAATCCCCTAAAGTCTTTAATACAAATCGCATGTGTGTTCTAAAAATCCGCACCGGAATAATGAGGTCAATGTGATCGGGATGGGAGGTGTTGTATCCTTCCATAAATAAAACACTTTTTTAAAAGAAAGTAATGTCAAGAAAAAATTCCGTTTGAAAGACTTCAAAAATTCTTTGGTTGATTTTCAACTTCTGGGTATATTGATAAGCGAAGTTTCGGCCTTTTAGAAAACGGTCTTAGCAATTATATAGTCCGAAACGTCTAAATACCCAGAAGTTGAAAATCCAGCAGTGTTATGTTTTGTTACCCTAATAATGGTGAGGTACCGGTAATAAATTCTTACATAATTGCTAACATATCAGTTGATATTCTTCAGATTTTGGTAATGTAATCATAATGGAAGTAGACCTACGAAGTAATCGTCCAGATAAAATGGCTTGTCTTTTTTAAAAGCTCGTTCATAAACGCAATTGTACTTTCTGTTTAAGGTCCTGGTTTAATTTTCATTGCTTATCCTGAAGCAATCTCCACTCTGGACGGCTCTGTGTTTTGGTCAATCATCTTTTTTATAATGCTTATTACACTGGGTCTGGACACCACAGTAAGTTTACTCTGTGCTTTTTGGGGGTTCAGAAAACTGTCTCAGGATCTAAGGGTCCTAGGACACACGTAATTATCATGACAACTCAACACATTCAATAATGGTAGCCATAGCAATTAGGTGAAACATATTACAGTTAAAGTTTATTTGTAAAACCAACCCCATTTGTTTAGAGTGCTGTTACATTTCATTCCGGATTATATTACGTCAACCCGCAGTCGCTGTCTTTCTCTAATCCTGGAAATTATAGCTTCCTACTTTTTTGTCTTAAGCCCCTGTTTGGAAAAAAAAAATTATATACGCATTTAATTTAAAGAAAAAATAGATCTATGCTCATTACCCTCCCCATTAAAGCAGGAACACGGCGCGCAAATCCCTAATAAAATTTGGCAATAAACAGCATTCTCGGTTAAAATTCTAACAAAAAATATTCCCAAATGGCTGTAGGTCTTGAGCTGTGATACCTTTGTTGTTTTCTGTGTTACAGTTTGGAGGATTAGAAGCAGTAATCACGGGTATCCTGGACGAGTGGCCGCAGCTGAGGAAGAGGAGAAAGCTGTTTGTCCTCGGACTAATCCTCTATTGCTTTCTGGGAGGATTATCAACTACAACATACGTTAGTACAAGGGCCTTTATTCTGCAACCCATAATGCAACGCAGTTAGTTATAGCAATGCGCTTCCCTAAGTCAAAATGCAGTTAAATAGATGTGCAGTCCTTTGTATAAATCATTAAGGTACCACTAATCCGGTATCCTTCATCCAAATGCAATACATTTTTGCTAACCTTTATTCAAATGCAGTAACTTAAATCAATCAATCATTATGTGAATCTAGATAACCTCAGACCACACCCAATTATCCAGGTACAGTCCCATTAATCCGCTGTCCTTAAACCAAATGAAGTAATAAACATCCGCTATCCTTAAACCAAATGCAGAACCAAACATCCGCTATCCTTAAACCAAACGCAGGGCCAAACATCCGCTATCCTAAAACTAAATGCAGAACCAAACATCCGCTATCCTTAGACTAAATGCAGTACCAAACATCCGCTATCCTTAGACTAAATGCAGAACCAAACATCCGCTATCCTTAAACCAAATGCAGAACCAAACATCCGCTATCCTAAAACTAAATGCAGAACCAAACATCCGCTATCCTTAAACTAAATGCAGAACCAAACATCCGGTATCCTTAGACTAAATGCAGTACCAAACATCCGCTATCCTTAGACTAAATGCAGTACCAAACAACTATACTTAGACTAAATGCAGTACCAAACCTCCGCTATCTTTAGACTAAATGCAGTATTATTGATCCGCTATCCTTAGACTAAATGCAGAACCAAACATCCGCTCTCCTTAGACTAAATGCAGTACCAAACACCCACTATTCTTAGACTAAATGCAGAACCAAACATCCACTATTCTTAGACTAAATGCAGTACCAAACATCCGCTATCTTGAAACCAAAGGCAGTACCATTGATCCGCTATCCTTAGACTAAATGCAGAATCAAACATCCGCTCTCCTTAGACTAAATGCAGTACCAAACCTCCGCTATCTTTAAACCAAAGGCAGTATTATTGATCCGCTATTCTTAGACTAAATGCAGTACCAAACATCCGCTATTCTTAGACTAAATGCAGTACCAAACATCCGCTATCTTTAAACCAAAGGCAGTATCATTGATCCGCTATCCTTAGACTAAATGCAGAACCAAACATCCGCTACCCTTAGACTAAATGCAGTACCAAACATCCGCTATCTTTAAACCAAAGGCAGTATCATTGATCCGCTATCCTTAGACTAAATGCAGAACCAAACATCCGCTATCTTTAAACCAAAGGCAGTATCATTGATCCGCTATCCTTAGACTAAATGCAGTACCAAACATCCGCTATTCTTAGACTAAATGCAGTACCAAACATCCGCTATCTTTAAACCAAAGGCAGTATCATTGATCCGCTATCCTTCGACTAAATGCAGAACCAAACATCCGCTATCCTTAGAATAAATGCAGTACCAAACATCCGCTATCCTTAGACTAAATGCAGTACCAAACATCCGCTATCTTTAAACCAAAGGCAGTATTATTAATCCGCTATCCTTAGACTAAATGCAGTACCAAACATCCGCTATCCTTAGACTAAATGCAGTACCAAACATCCGCTAT
>JAVFBZ010050396.1:0-10267 GCA_032466195.1 Katharina tunicata
TTAGTTTTAGAACATGTTCCGTAAACCACATCACAATAATCAAAAATGGGAGTTACAAGGCAGTTACATAACTGTAGGGTTAAATCTTGATTAAGATAAGAACGAATACGTCGCAATAATCCTAATCTCTGTTTAATTTTTTTGGCGATTCGATCAACATGATGATCCCATGTCATAAGGGGATCGAAAGTTACGCCTAAGTATTTAAAACTGTAAACTCTTTCGATTTGACGTTCGTTAATGGTCAAATCTATATCCATGGCGTTTTTCAAACGACGATGTGTTCCAAATAACATCCATTTACTCTTACTTAAATTTAGATGAAGTTTATTATTATCAAACCATTGTGAAACGCTTTTAAGGTCATGTTCTAATGCCTTGGGATATATAAACGAGTGTCTTCCTGTCTACGCTCGTTCACAGAACGAATTCGATTAAAGTAGAAAGTGTTGTGTCTATTCATTAGTCACGAAACCTTCATCTAAAAATAGAATTATGTTCTACAGTATCTGTTATGTAAAGACAGTTAATCTTTTTACAAATATTGCGCGTAACGATGGCTCAGAGAACTTTTTTCGACACAGAAATCATCATTTCATGTTCAACCATGTTATTTGCTTAGTCTGCCAGCAATACAAGTCTTTTATTTTCCTACCTTGTATCATGTTAGATTGATCTTCAGCTTAACGTTTCTCAGTTAAACGTCTCTACATCTTTGTTGCATGTCTAACAATCAATTTCTGCGACAGATGGCGGAAAAAAGCTTATAAATCTCAATGCTTTCTTCTAAAAACGGAAGAAAAATATTTCGTTGGATTTTAAAGCCCGCAAACCTCCCCTGTTCGAAAAGGTTATTGAATGAGAGATTATCGATCAATTAATTAGATTCTAGTATGCTTGATAATTTATATAAGTATGGTGTTTATTTTGTCCTGGCCAAGAACTTAATTACAGGTACAAAACGACTATAATAATAAAACAAGACGTTTTAAAGTCCGATTCAATCAGTACAACTTCACGTTTACCTTTATACTGCAACTTGTCTTGTTTATACTATTGTTCTGTGACATTCATTTTGTTCAGGACATTCCAAAATTTTAATTTGGCGTCGAACGTTTTATACAGATGTATGATATACATCTTAGAACTTTTTCGTCCAGGAAAACTTACGAATTTGCAGTTTATTATCAATAATTCGCTACAAAATAAATAAGTGGTATTATGAACTAGCAGGCCATGCGAATATACACCTAGTAATGAACAATTGTCTGTATAACAAGCAAGAAGGATCAGTTTGTCTTGTCACCTGGAATTAATGTTTCGCCTGCCTCATGGTTTGTCCCGTTTCCTAAGTCTGTGGTTTTCTGACTTGACCGAGTTCTAGAGTGCCCCTCCAAGCCGGCACTGACAAAATCAATCTATTCACCCATTACTAACGTTTAGAAACTAGATCAATACTTGCAGGTGCTTAATCTATTGTCCGGTGGGCAATAAGTCCGACTGAAAACGTTGAAAGACGAAAAAGGTTCTAAAGGAAGGAAGTGTCTCGACCAGAAAACAGCTGTCTCCATATCTAGTAATATGCTCTGGATTGACTTGCGAATCCCCTGTTTGTGCTGTCACTGTTGCAGCATTCGTTAAGTTCTTAATGTATATGCTCTGTTGCCTTTAACCTAGCTCTATTATCCAATGGCACCAACTCCGATAGGATCCAATTTCTGCAGAATAAAATAATTAGGAAAACCCAACGCGAAATTTAACACTGACTAGAGCCTTGGTAGATACCTTCGCTGAAATGCCGCAACTGTCTATTCCGCGCTTGCCTAAAATCTTGTTGTACCAATGCAAAAAGTACGTAACTGTAGTAATTTTGAATTTTTTGTTTCATTGTTAATTTCAACATTTTGTAAAACAATAGGTCAAATTTACGAATGTTACTAATTTACAAAGCTGTGTTCGTCTGGAAAAGCTTATTAATATTATAACACACGTAAGTTTACGAATGCTAGCTATGCTTTAATGAGATTTCGTGAGATTGATGATTGCTTGTTTAGCTTACACTTTTGCTAGATAAACGTTATTTTTAAGAATAATTTTTGTTACAGATTTTAATTAATTTAAGTATTTGTCAAAAGTTTTTTTTAGTGTGGTACAAAGTTATAATAACTTAAAGTACAATTTAATCTGAATTTAATTAAAATTGAAATTAAATCTGGCGAAGCCGCACTGGACGTGGTCTCGGCAATTAAGGTACATGTAAACATTCCAATTATAGGGTATTACAAATATTCTATTATTTTCTAATATACACATAAACTCGTATTTGTTGAAGGCTAAATTGTTTTGTAAAGTGAATTAGGTTTACATTTATATAAGTTGTATCAGAAAAACACAACACAGGTTTAAAAGAACAGAAATTTTTAGATCAAAAGAAAACAAATTCATCTCTGAGCGACTAAATATTTCGCAAATGTTGCGCACAAAACGAGGACCTCTGGCTAAGGGCAGTATGCTTTAGATTGCATACTGCCATACCTAGAACTGGAATATTATATTTCCAACAGAGATATACTGGAAGCGACTTCACAATTTTGGTTGTGTTAGAGTGGCCATCTTTTGTTCGAATATACCTCTGTCATATAAGTGAATTACCCTCGAGCACGGTCTAAACCAGCCATAAATCAATCACAAAATGAGAAGAAAACAGCAATACTACGAAGATTGCTTTCAGATAAAATAGTAACAAAGTAAAGATACGTTGTATTGTCAATGAATCTCACTGCATCGCTATCATCTCTTAATTTGATGATCAATTTCATTACATTACTATTCAATCGAACGGTAATACTACCTGTGTTCAATTCCCTGGCCATATTGCTAAAAGTGAAAAGAATTCACTATGTATATTTTTTCCGGGGTAATTAATGAGAAATGGGGCTCAGTCGGTAGAGCGTAGGGGCATGCACAATCTTATTTCTCTACCTTTATAAATGTATATAGGCCAGATCTATATATTACGCGTAAATTTGTCCATAGTCATGCCAATTTGAAAAAAGTGCTTGGCTTCTGCGAAGCTAGTACAATCCCTATTTGTAAATTTAAATGCATTTATATATACTTGTTAATAAATCCTTTAATCCGTTTGTCGTCGTAAACAGCTTAAGTCTAGTATTGTGCACTACGCATATTGTTTGCCATTGAATTTAATATCACTCTGACCGACTGCTCATTTTATCAAAGCAGTCGGTGAAATAATACGTTACACGGCAAGTGATGCAGTTAATCACAAATGCTTACGTTATTTACTAAGAGTCTGTGTCCGATAACATTTACAAGAACATTAACTTTGCATATAGGAATTACAACTGAACATAACCAAAAAAACAAGTCTATTGAAGTAAACAAAGTAAACAACTTGACACTTCATAACAGTACCGACAGTGGAAACTGGTTGTCACACGGGACAATACAACTTTGCCCTAAAGCCAACATATTATTAATATTGCATAAGGATTTTACACTATATAAACACTAACAAATTAATTCAATATGCATATCGACAGCTTTTGTTATGAACCTTAACTTGCGGAAGGGTAATCTTTTGGCTATATCTAGAATTATCTATATCAAGTACCAGTTAATTTATCATTGTGTAACTAAACTGTCAAGTAATGGCACCGAACGCAGATAATCATATTTTTAATCAGCCTGTACGCAATCATTGGAGTTAATATACCTGTTAGATACGAACATACAAGCACACAGAGATATAATCTCGTTCCGGTGATGGATATCTGTTGGGCCATCCAATTTCTTATCTATTAATTAACTTGATGGCTATATAGACATCGAGAAACAACTGTTCGGCTCAGCAGTTTTAATTACGTCGTCCAAAGCATGGCAGATTCACGTAGATATCATTTGTATACTTTTGCTCTTAATTTTAGTTGACTTGACTTGAAACTGCATTTAGTAACCATCTTACATACAAAATTGATACCTATTTCATTTAATTTTAAAAACAGAGACAAACCCTTGCTCAATATGATTAACGGTGTGTCATCTTCGCTTTCTAGGCAAGGTGATATTACAAAAAAAGGCCTGATCGGCTTGTCGCCAGAGATATTTCAGCATGACAAATTTGCTCATAAATCGTTAAAGAGTTACGAAAACAACCCCAGTGTTGTATGTGGTTCCTGATGGCCAAACTGTGATAACGATGAAAGGGATGTTCTGATTTAACATTTAAACTACATTTCGCGATGCTAAACGTATAATCGAACGAGTGGCTTTGCTTACGTTTGTCCACAGAGCAAGTTCGATTCAAGTGATTGATTGATTGATTAATTGATTGGTGTTTAACGCCACATTCTGCGATTTTTCAGCTACGCTGTAGGGTAAACATTTAAATTTTGTTATTTTACGTTTAAACACTTTAAACCAAATCACCCAAGGCTATTTACATCAAAAGGACAAATAAAGTGAACTAAATAGGACAGACATAAGTGATAACAATTTTAAATAGGCATTGAAACATGCGAAGATGTTACAGATTTAAAGATTGTAAATATGTTGAAGTTGTTAAAAATATAACTATGTAAGGTATCAATTGAGCAATCTTTAAAAATAAAACAATAACAATTAAAAGTGATATTTTGTGATACACATGGAAGATACTTGAAGACAACATCGCCAGCAATATTGTCAAACCAGTCCTTCATATAGGTGACTGTTGCCGGATAGGTGCAAAGTCCACACAGTCAACCAATATGTCTTTGATGTAGTACTGGCAGTCACAAATAACAAACTTTGGGTCTCGATTAAAGAAGAAAGTGTTATCAGTGGTGTCGGTATATTACTGTTGATGATGGCGTAATCCTCAGGGCTGTCGCTATTTAACCGTTTTCAAATGTATGGTAATAGCACACCTACTGGAACATTTCTACGAACATTTAATCAGAAATGGGCTCAATGTATATGGTTGTACATAACATATATAGACAGTTCCTCAGGTTAGACATATTGCGTATATAAATGGCTCAGATTGGAACAGTTTTCGATGGAGAAATCATATTTATATGCTGTTGAAGATCAAATATCAGTTTTAACCCTTTGATTAATTTGTTGATACATGTATTTACTTTGTTTGTATTGTTGCCGTCCCTGTTGTTCAGTGACATTCCAAACTGTCCACTTGGCGTCGACCGATGTATACAGATGTATGGTCTATATCTAAAAGCCTTTCGTTCAGAGAAAATTAAATACTTTGTTCTTAGTTTAAACAAATAACCCCTTAAAACCGCAGTGAAATGAAGTACCTGGCCATGCGAATAAAACAAAACTTTGCCATGGAAAACGAGTTTCTCTAGTCACATGGTTTTAATGTCAAGCATGTCTTATGGCTTTTTACGTTTCCTACGTCTGTGATTTTCTGAATTGACCGATTTCTAGAGTGGCCCTCTAAGCCAGCACTGTCAAATTCTCAATCAATTCAGCCATTACTAACGGTCCGAAATTAGATCAATACTTGCAGGTGCTTAACCTTTGACCAGTAAACAGAATTAACAAAGCAATAATATCGGTCAAAGATGTTTCAGATGAGATAGCGTCATTCCAAACGATGGTGTCGAGTGGCGTGAATGATAATAATGTGAAAAAAAAGATTCCCAGGAACTAAAAAGACATTATGATATTTGACCTCCAAAACATCAACGATTGGGTCTTTCTAATGTAGCCCTTCCATTCTAAGTGCAATGTTAAGTGCAAACTACTAACAAACATGTAGCCCTGAACATTGTAAGTCAGAACTCGCTCCAACAAAATCGCCTAATTGGACACAGTCAATTCTCTTTACCAAATGAATAGTTGCACTGGCATCTAAGTTTTCATGATCATATGGTAGCTTTTTGACTCCAGAATTCCGTGGACCAACATCTCTTAAATCTTAAAAAAAATAAATAAAAAATTCACACTCAAGTGTTTGCATTGCAGTGGAATTTCCACGATTTTATAGTGTTCGAAATTACCTGAAATTTAATTCTGTGAAAAATTGAAGAACTGTTTAAGGATACAATAAAAGGAGAATAAGCATTGTTTTTCGGTGTAAAATGTCCTGGAAAGATTTATACATTTAAGAAGTTGCCGTAATCGGTGAATGAAATTAAGTTAAAAGCAAACAAATTTACAACGACATTGGGCATAACGTCAACATTGCATGTCGGCCCCACTATCAGTTTCATTGATGGCGTTATTTTCCATAGAAGCGTGTGAAGAGAATATTGCAGACAAAAATTGCATCTCAGGTTAATCTATTCAAAGGAATAGATTAACCTGAGATGTAAATATTTAGTTATAAGACGCTTTACCAATGATAGTTAATTAAGACCACGACGGGGAAACCGGATTTAAAACACAATATCGATAAAAAATATATATATATATTTTTTTGCCATTTCCTTGTTTTTAGATTTCCACAGATTTGAAAAATACCTTTGTACTTTGAATCCTGTACTCCAGGTTCAACCTCATTTACTTTTCTTGATTTTCAGTTATTATTAATTTATCATATTACATTGAAAACAATAATATTGCAAGTATATTTTATTTTGTCTACTTACCTGCTCCAGCGCTTATTGTTCTATCTCGTTAAAACTGCCTGTTACATAATTTGTCGAACCGAATGTAAATATTAAATGATCTATGAATCGTTTTTTATACATCAACGAATAAATAAGATAACACCAATGTAGTAAAAAGAAAACCATTTGGAAATGTCATTACTAAAGCCACTACCTTGTGATGTTACATGGAAGAAAATTTCGATGATTATAGCCGAAAATTCCCAACTGATTTCCAAGCTTTTTTTCATCCTATTGATAACTTTTATTCAGCACACACAATCTATAAGACACTTATATTCCCTTAACTTATTCTAAAAATAATAATAATTTAAACAACAAACTAAATCGGGATGCCCTGCGTTTTTTATGTTACCATCAAAATTAGGCTAATAACAGCTAGACAAAGAGGAAAGTGGAACAGAAATGGCACATAGTGGTATTTTATTGTCCCTACTTTTACTATACAGCAGGCGTACATCCCGTTTTTTCTCTCACATATTTATTTCCAACTCTTTATTTAAATAATGTATAGCTTTAATTATCTGATTCTTTATATCTCTTCGATTTACCGGTGTGTCGGTAAATCATTTCTAAAGAGGTCCTAAGCAATCATTTGAGTAGCTATTCCTGTGAGATAAAGTGATACAAGTACAGTGATATACGTTCTTGTTCAGTTGATGGGTGCCGAGGGAGCAATGTTTGATAAAGATAGCCTAGTGGCTTTATAATCTCGAAGTCATGTGATCAAATGCTCTGATCATTTAACAGGATTGCACCACTCGTCATAGCTACCTGAGGCTGGGGTTAGTTTGTTCGCACTAGTATGTCCAGTAAATCAAATAGGGATGTTTTCTGTAGTGTTGTCTTGATGAGAGGGATGTTTAGTAGCATGGATACGCTCTACCTTGTGTTCATCTCTTATTTGGCCTATAAAGTCCACTAAATCATCCATTAAATTAAAAGTATTTAAATCACGTTAGCGATAGATGGCGTTATTCCTCCAAAATATTACAATGTTGGTGAACGCCTAGGCCAAATTACATCAATTAAGATTATGTTGCAGTGATGTACACACATTTCAACGCTTTATTTCTGAGGATCCATCTTGTCAGTGCAGATATCATTTTGAAGACAATGAACACTTTTTGTTAATTTGTCCTTTGCTCACCAGATGCAGACGTGACTTTCTATTTCCTCCTTTACAGGTACTTCCAGTTACATACCCTTTGTTTGGATATTATCATCATAAGGACTATATGTATGTAAAGACAATAATGCACTATGTAACTTATTATTTATAACTTCCCTGATATGTTCATACGTTTAATATGTACTTACATGTACATTTATATTAATTATTAAGAGCAGCACTGTCACATTTACTCAACATAGGCATGCACTTCTTTCACCATATTTATATTCGGAACATTATTTTTATGCGTAATAATTCGTGAATTTTTTAATTCGCTTCGGTAGAGATGTTTTAAATATGCTTTTAGCCTGTTCGTCAATAAAATATTGTTTAAACCACTATCTTCTTTTTGCATTACACAACAGGTTTTTCGTTTACTTTTCCAAGAAACGCTTCATCTTTAACTCAAAGCATCATTTTCCCGTTCTACAAATACTTGTGGATGAAACTATTAATGCCTTTAAATAAGACGAAAGGGACAGTTCAATTTCATAGTTTACGTTTACAACTGAAGTAGCAACATCTCTTATTTCGACGTAAGAAATAATCTTGATTCTTGGCAGCAAAGTTAAAGGGCGTTGAGTTTTCCATCGTTCTTTCACTAGGACCAAGAGTGATACTCGTTATAGATGTGCGATGAGAAAATTTGGAATTTTTGATGGAATTTCCGTTCATGCTTTAGATCTTGTCTGAAAAGTGAGGATTCTCCGGAGCCTTCCATACAATAATGAGCTAAAACACACTCAACCCTTCAACATGCAAAGCGTGTGCAAACTGTTCTCGATTACATATATGAAAAAATATCTTTATTAGTGAGTTGTGATATGGACTACGTAAAAGATAAGGGTGATTTAAAAATGGTCTCAATGGTATTTACACTGATTTAACTTCCATTGGATATCAAGCTAAAATGCATTCAAATAGTCCACATGTAAGGCGTGTGAATACAATTCTCGATTACCTCAACATATGTTACCGATGTATCTTATATATGAAATAATATCTTTATTAGTGAGTTTTGATATGGATTATCTATAAGATACGAATGATTTAACCTGGTCTCAAGGATGTTTACACTAGATGTTGGTTCATCATGTGTTGTACAGATGTCATTAGGGACACTCAGGCTTGCGTAGGGGTTCACATAGTGCACTTGAACGAAAACAATATTTGATCTGCTAATATGCCTACTAAATATCTATAATTTGTATTTACTTTGCATATGGTGTATACAAATTTTAGTATTAGTATATTTTACTTTTTTTTCCATGGAGTGAAACCATAACACATGTTTTATAATTTATAAAAAAATAAATTTCATAGTGTTGTGAATGGGTATTGCTGTATTGTTGTTAGCATTAATAGAGTAATACGCTATATAATATGAATAAGAGTTATAACTTTTCAAATTTCAGTTTTAATTATGTCAACCAAATCAATGGCTCTAAAGTTTTCTAAAAGTAAGCGCAATATTATATATTTCCATGAGAACATCCATTTTTGTACCTGATAGTAATACACGTTTCCAGCTTAATGCAATCAAATTGCGTAAGAAAGTGCCATGACAAATGTCAACAAAGACAAAGACCACAAAAGCGAGATTCGTTATTTGCCCAACTACGTTTATCATTTCTAATAATGCATAAGTACAAATCCTGTTAAGCATCCCTTGTTAAGGCTGTACCATGGCAGATTTCAACTGAGGTATCATTGGAATAAATCACCTGTCGAAGTCATTTTCTGTATAGTTGCAATTCACGAGATAAATAGCACTTGAACCTTTCCCTTGTGAACGATATGTTTAGGAACTATTGTCTTTAAACATATTAACACTTTGAATCTTAGATGTATATTTCTGTGCAATTGATTTTAATTATTTATGCCTGAGAGTAGACGTGGGATCAGATAACCTATGAGAATCAATGAATCCAGGTTTGAAACCCCGAATTTAACTCAATACCTTAGTCAGGTATTCCCGATATCTTAACGAAAAATTGCTTTAAATTAATCTAATGCACTAAAAGTCGTATAAATGTATGCCCTCAAAGGGAATGAATTTCAGTGTAGATTTAGTGACAGCAGGGAATGTACATTCTTTAAATTCACACGTTTATTTTCATCTCGCTGCAACATTTAACGTCACGCACAGCACAACTCTGCTAGTGAATCTTTTATCGCTCTGCTCTCACGTAGCCCTTCCCATGATAAATTCAAACTGACTAAAAATAATCGCCTTATTGGACACAGTCATTGGTTCTTTACAAATGAAAAGTTCCATTTTCATCTCAATTTATGACGCTTGTTCAGTAACATTTGAGCCCGATGAATTTGTGTATGTTTTAAGCCTACATCCTAAAGCAGCTTTCTCGCCAAATTCGGACTCAGGCATATGTGAAAATTAGTTGTCAGAAGTTTAAACCGTTAGAACTAACGTAAATAAGGCTCCACCAAAGAT
>JAVFBZ010050407.1:0-10267 GCA_032466195.1 Katharina tunicata
ATAACCTTAAAGTAACATACGCACTCAAAAGTTCTGAATTTTGCACTATCACAGAATCTCATGAAAAATTTATATTTCTCTCAAGAAGTACAAGTTAGAGGCTTTCCAATAATTCCAACATCAAATTTGTACTTTGAAGGAGAGTTTTATAATAACTAAAAAACAAAAAAAAAAAGAATTTCTGTCGGAATATTATTATGTGGATGTGTCAGTCAGCTGTCATAACTGAGCCACCCTAAGATGTACCGACGATACACCAAGTCAAACGTTAATTAGCCCCACCCCCATCCACTATTCAAAATCTTAACATTCCATATACGGTCATGAACCCGGCGAGATCAAAAGCTTTACTTGAGGCATACGAGGAAAAATGGCCGGCCTTCCTAACGCTGAATTCGAATTATTGCGTGATTTCTCTTGGCTATTACTGGCCTTGAACTGACTTAATAGTTTTCATTTTAAAGTAATTGTTTTAGTAGACGCACAAACTTCAAAGTTGGTTAAAATCAAGGCAATCAGAATTTGTTGTAAAACCCTAACTTTGAGTGCTAATGTTATTTTAAAGTCGACCCACGGCGCAAAACCCCAATTAAACAAACAAAGAAACAAGAATAAATGAGATTTTTAATCCACAAGGCAGTATAAACATAGGTTGGTTAACGCGCTATGTGAGCTTCCAAGCAGGAATTCATACATTTGACACAACTACGAAAAAGATTACTCTGAACTTTTTTCTTTCATATTTTACAGCAGAAAAACAGGTTGCCTGTTCGCAGGACCAGTTGAAGTGTAGAAATATGAACCGATGTGTATTGTTAGAAAAGAAATGTGACGGCGTTGATGACTGTGGCGATAACACTGACGAAGCAGGATGCCCCGCCAGTAAGTTAATGAATATCCTATTTTATCCCTGTAACGATGTCGTTGGATATTTTTAAGGGTCCCAAATTATACTTGTGTTACACACTTGTTTGCTTTAGGCCACCCGTCCAACTTGGTGCAAATGCAAGCCGATAGCCTGGCTAGTTGGAAAGCATTGATTGACCAATTGATGAATTTGTTGTTTTTTTTGGCCGTGTTTTTATATTATTTCACTTATATGACGGCAAGATATTCCAACTGGTGGCAGCGGCGCTTTTCGACTGGACAGATAATTGTCCTTCAGTGATAGGTATGACAGCAGGGATGCAAGCCTGAATCACGTTGCTCTTAGCCCAATCGGCAAAACCTTAGTTCGGCCGTGATAGGCGTATAAATATGCCTAAAATTTTACATTTTGTTCGCCGGAAGCCTATTTACCGCCGTATGCATAATAAACACATAATCAAGTCTGAGGTAACCGAGCTTCAGATGCACAAGTTTAGTTTAGGAGTAATTTGAATTCTGAAAGTAAAACACATGGGAACTTTATAATCTGTCTACCTTGGCAGATTTATCCACAAGCTGTGAAAAAGTTCCCGCCACATAGGCAACAATCGTATCTCGTCCTAGATGATGTGCGCAGTACATTCGAGGACTTCCGAGTGCATGGCTCTTAGCCAGATGGACTTCGGAAAAGTTTCTTTAAGAAGTGGGTCTCGTTCTTTCAGAGTAGGAATCTATTAGCATATTTCCTACTAATGGACCGCGAAACCCTTCGTTCATTCTGTTTTTACAGGACAAGATATTTGTCTACCGGACTGGATTATCAATCCAAATTAAATGTTACTTCACTCATGCACCGATAAGTTTAAATCCTACAGTTCTACAGGCGTAATTGCTAGGCAAAATAAAACACACATCGATTAATACCTGTTCTTTGTCTTTATCGCCAGGCACAGCGGAATCCGAAAAACTAACAGCTCTGATGATCGCCTCAGTTTGCATGGGGGCTTTAGCGTTCATTGCCATTTTGGGGGTGTGTTGTATTCTGAAGAGAAATGGGTCCAAAAAAGAAGATTATCAGATGAATTCACAACTGTAATTTATTGTGATGTAGCCTAATTAAATCTCATGGTGTAATGTAAACATCTGAGATATTTCTCAATGCGTTCAGCTGTTACATGGCTGATATACAGATGGCTAAAAGGATAAGACAATCATAAAATCAATTATATTTAAAGTTTCAGACAATCACGTGCTTCAGTGGCGAGCAGTTTGTTTATTTGATTAGTGTTTAACGTCGTTATCAAGACTACTTCACTTTGCGTTATGGGTGGATAATGAGAAAGCCGGAAAAAAACTCCGCGATCTCTGCAGCCCCGAAATTTTTTGCCCATTATACGTGTAGTGGCAACTATATAGTTATAGCTATATTTGATGATGGGATTAGTCTTTTCAGAAAGCTTGTGAACACATACGTTCTAATATGAACACATTTTAGTTGTCTTATTTCTCCCTGAATCACCCATATATGCGTATCTACAGTGAAATTGCACTTATATGTTCATGATCTAGTTGATCCACCGAACAGCTTAACATAATAAAGCAGTAAAGAAACTCCGAATAGGTCCAAAGTTTGTCTCAATATTTCGACTTTATTTAAGTCATCTTCAGCCATGTTGCTCACATTCTTCTTTATTTCTCCTGAAAATGACTTAAATAAAGTGTAAATATTAAGACAAACTATGGACCTATTCGGAGTTTCTTTACTGCTTTATTATATTCGTGATGCTCTTTTGAGATTGTATTAACATGTACCAAGATATCTATGTGTGCTATATATTCACCACATGCTCTCCACCATCTAACTCTTATTACCTTTTCTCGAGACGTCTGTTGGTTACCCATAACGAGTCGAGATCAAGATCTGTACAGAAACTTGTCTCTGAGAATTTATCTAGAACATGATGATGATATATCGGTTTTAATTAGTCCATATCCCTGTGCCGGTGTTACTACTCTTTACAAAAATATATTCAGAGATCCGATTCTATACTGGTACGGTGAGAGAGATTTGACGGTCAAACGCTCAGCCTGAGCTACGGCGCAGCCTGTTCTAAAATAGGGAAGGAATCAACTGAATCTCTCTACCGTCGGGTATTAGAATCTACATGTATTATTAACTGGTCATCCTGTTATTCGCCTAGGAAGGGTTTTATCCCTCTGTGCTGTTTGCGGCGAGTTAGTTTATATCTGTAAACTTATACCTGGTACTTCTTCACGATTTTATCTGTTGTCTTCTGCCTTTTACAGACTGCAAACAGAATCCGCTCTGTGATAGTAGTTTTTCTCTGTTTGATTTAAAATCAGTTGGTAGTAAAATTTAGACGATTTATTCGCTGGCACAATTTTTTGCTGAAACAGTGCTACGACAACAACAAGGATGGCGTGTCATTACATTAGTACTGGTATTCCTCTCAATCTGAAGAAAGGTATACGAGCCTTTGGAAGAAGAAAGAATTGAAGCGTAACAAAAATGTTTAAAATATAAATTATATTATAAGTGTTTTACAATCTGCATTTTTTAAAATGAGATGTCCGTTTTCCCTTAAAATAATTGTATTCGATGCATCGCATGCTGCAATATTATTGTGTTGAGTTTATGTGTTTAAAGCTTTATACATGAATGGTAATAAAACAAATGAAAAGTATTTGGAACATATAAGAAGTTATATAGGTACATGGATATATATAGATATATATAATATAATATAATTACCCTACGAAATCTACACAGTTCAAACGTTATAACCTCGCAAAGCTGAGCGGAATCGCATCAGTGTGAAACTTGTCTGAATCCGAATTATACCAAGGGCAATAACTCCATCAAACTTTTATCGCAGAATAATTTGGGTTATCCTGCCTGATTTCGTCTTTTGACTTTCTAACATTATTAATGTTTAACTATTTTTACTCTTTAGGTCCCTAATGTATATTTAACAAGCTTGTTTTTTCACCCACAATTTATCATGACATTTCGCAACCACTAAAAAGACTTTTATATACATTTTTACATTTTTCTGTACCGGTACTTATTATTTTTAAATATTATTTATAAATAAATACAAGTGCGCAATTTTTTAATGCAGCATTGTGTACTATATAAACAACATTATATCACAGAAATGTGCTGGTATTTTTCCAAATGTTATATTTTATATGATATATTTCTTTATATTTCAGATTTGCTTTAAAAAAATAAATACAACGTGAACAAATGTTTGTTAATTAAGTTTTACATTATACATAAAATATTACAATTGTTAAAATAATCACGCCACAGCCTACCTGAAGGCATATGTGATGATTGAATAATTAATTGATTGGGGTTTTACGCCGTACTTAAGGTTTTTTCACTCACACGACGGCGTGCAATCCGTGGATAAAATCCCTTAAGGTTACATAACGATATGATTGCATTAATCGAAAGGATTTTGTTAGATTGTTTTGTATAACTGCCCTTTTACGCGGTACTTCAGTTTATTTCCACTATATAAGATGGCGTGCTAGTCAAATTTATGCAAAGAAAACCACTCTCTACTTGTTAACCAGCGTCTTAATAAGTGTCGCAAATTTTACGCAACAGCTGATCAGCCTATTACATGTCTCGATTCGCACGTGCACATTTTGTTGCGGCGCGCTCTTTTGCGCCCTGCTCTGTTTGTGGCGAATGTATGAGGTCGACCGGGTTTGGGTTTCTTTCAACCACCTGTGCTGACTGACATAACCTTAAGTATGGTGTAAAACCCAAATCAAACAAACCAAATATAATTATAAAAGCATCGTCACATAAAGGATATTACACAGTGAAGTTTGAATACCATTAATATTGCTCGACTGAGTGGTGGAAATGACAACCCACGAGTCGCGAAGCATTGAGTAGGTTATAACTTTCACCATTCATGGGAGCAATATAATGGTATTCAAACTTGTATGTGTATATTCTTTTTATTATTTATTTCCGCAAAAAAAAAAAAATCACATTTTACCTAATGTTCATAGACAATTTCAAACCTAACAAGTTCGGACCATAATGACATTTTTCGATACGTGCAGTAATGCGTGACGCCAAATTACGTCATTCCTTTGTTGCGTGCTGGAATTAAGTGCGTCTTTCTGCGACGTCCTAATAGCAACGAATGCCGTTGAAGCCATGCTTTTCGAAAGACAAAAATGGAGAAACAAAAGTGTTACGTGAAATATCCCTTTCATCGGCGAAGGAAATACTGATATTTCACCAATATATATATATATATATAAAAAAAATAAAAAAATCTTACTTTATGTCTATAGAAACGTCAGAGAAAAGTGTTATTTATTTGTAAACGAAAGCTTTATTCCATCATTAAAGAAACTTATAGTGCCTATAAGTAATTTAAGAATGCAAAGTTATCCAAAATACTATTTTATTAACGTATGTTATAAAGATAATTCACATAAATATTCACACTATGCAGCTTTTGAGTACAAGGTGCATTTTGTAGAAAAATGGGATTTTTAACATCATCCACGTTATTTTAAAAAACTCTATAGAATAAGATAGCATCTTTGAGTAATATTTCGATTGATTTTGTGATCGGTTTATGATATTTCTCTAATATGACACGGATGCAGTTAAATTGTAATCATAAGACACCCACCCCTCCTCCTCCTCCCCCGCCCCCAGATAGCAATGTTATTGCGAAAGATTTTGACAATTATTTTTGACGGAGGATTCAAATGACTATCGTAACATTATTAATTCGTATCACGAATATCACTGACTGTTATTAACCTACTTTCTCCTACTTCACTTGACTTGAAAACGGTGTTAGTATCTACATCGAAACGTTGTCCCTCAATAAACCAGAAGTTGATATCCATCAGAATTGACTTGTGTTAATACTTCAGATCTGTTTCTTAAGTTCATACATTTTGTCAAAGTCAGCAACAAATTATCTACAATTGCACCCCTTTAACTCTTTCTAACTCGTTATAATTAGATAACTAAGTTGTCATAACGAAATAGCTATTCGTTATTATGAGAGAATTAAGCTGTTCAAAGAGTTAATAATTTATTATAACGCGATATGTAAATAATTGAATCCTCGGGGGTCTCTAAAGGGAGATAACTCTAAGGGTGTATTATTACTTACAATATGTTGTTTTAACAAGCAGGAAGTCTCGCTAAAACGCGTTATTATTTCGATTTTAAGGGATTTAAATTTTAATATAAAAAAAACTTAAAGAAAAATTAAATATTAAAAAATATTAAAAAACCAACAAAAACCAAGAAGACAAGGTCATACAGAAAAATATGCCACCAAATGAAACAACATTTATACACAACAATGGTCTGCTTCAATACATTCTGCAGGTGCAATATAAAGTACGATATACGCGTAAAATTGGTAATTTGAAGTTTATGGAAAAAAATAATCTTAAATTCACGGCAGGCAGTACACGTGGCTGTCGTATCAAATGTTAAAACAATCTTTAAAAATAAACTATGTTAAGGAATACACGGTTATAGTCAGTAATCGTTGCTTCCCGCAAGGGCGTTATTTACATAAGACTGCCTTGAAACTCTCCACAAAGCGAGCTAAGTTTATGGCGGAAAAAGACGAGCTAAGTTAACGGTGAACGGGCTCATCACCCCCAATTCTAACTACAACGTTTCAACATAATTATATACCATTATCTTTGTCAAGTATATGAACTCAGTGAAAGGACAACAGTATATATACAGTTTTAACAATGGTCAGGGTAGTATTAATTTACCATAAAATATCTATAGGTTTTCAATGAATACAGAACTATAGAACCCTTTATGATAGTTTGCTTATGTGCTTGGATAATAGAGCCGTTCTAAGGGTCATTTTACTCAAATTGATGACGACGTGACAGTCACGTTGTTGTTCTTAGAATGCGATGTTTAGAGACAAGAGAAGACGTTTCTAAACAGTTATTACCTTTACTCCAGTTATATATTTCAGGTTACATTTGAATGTCTCTACATGACATTTACAGAACGAAAACTAAGAAAACAAAAAATCTGCTTCCTGAAGCTTATTAGATAAGAGAGCACCAGGACCCACGAACCACTGGTGAACACAGCAGGAATGCCTCCACTACTCTGTTTGTTTGATTGGTGTTTAACGTCCTACTCAAGAGTATTTCACCTATATGACGACTTATTATTAATTCCTAAATTGCGTTGCCGTTGTATGATAGAAAACCGGGAAGAAATCTCGTACAAAAAAACACCACGCGAACTCCGCAGCCACCGGAAAACTTCCCTTTTATACCTAAGGTCCACCTTCACTAAACAGATACCCCAGCGACAAAGCTGAATAAGTTAATCAGAACGCTATGAAATCCAGAAAACTCATAAATAAACACAAAAAAAAGAAACAACAAATTTCTATTATGCTCAAAGAATGCCATGAAAGTCAAATGGAGTACCCCGGGAATGATCTCCCCCATTGTTCCGTAAAATTCTAAAATCTAAGGATGTTCGCTGACGAGGAAGTGAATGACGCGTTGGCGATGGACGCTATGATGGACATCAAAGGACGAAAATAGCGACACGTTAGTTGCACGAATGAAGTTAAAATCAACAGTAAAAACAGCTTTCAACAATGGCTTCATTTCACTCGTAATTAATGGGACGTTAAAAGGTATAAATAAGTAGTCTATGACGTAAAATGGGTGCGAAATAACTTGCATCATAACCTTGCACACTTATCAACAAATCCGAACTGGGCGTTGTTTGCCGGTTAAACTGCATTCTAAGTTAACATGGACAAGATGAAAATGTTTCCGATTTCTTATTTCTGTTGATATCGATGTTGTCGTTGAATAGGTCCATGGAGTCTCGTAGTTCTTGTTTAGCGTGATGACTCAGCAATTTATCGGCTATCGTCTTCAGGGCGGACTCAATACCCGTTCCTGAGAAAAACAACAACAACGGCTGTAGCACAGCGATGAAACAAGTAAAAACATAATATCCGTGAAAGCAAAATATAACTAAAAATAAACTTTTACATTTCTTATGCAAGACACCAATAGAGTTCAAAATCGAGTTGGTGCGCTTCCAGCACTTTTATTAATGTAGCGTTAACACTCATCATTCAACTTGCACTTTAATATTTTCAAAGAAACAACAGTGGACGAATTAATGGTTGACGGATTGCTTCAATGGGATTTTACTCCGTATCGGTACTTAGCCTAAGGTTACTTCACTCATATGACGGCGTGCCAGTCGAATGGGCGAAGGAAACCACTCTAAACGACGCGAGCAACAAAGAAGACGACAACTCAAGACATTCACAGGTTGAAAAACCGGACACCAAAACAAATCAGCTTCCTGATGCCATTTAAAGCTCAGACAGCACAAGGTCATACGTAGGAAGCTCTCGATAACCACCTGCCCAGTTAATGGTAATATCCTCCATTCTTGACAGCACTAACCATTTTTTGCTGACGTTAGGAAAAGACATTCACATTCAGCCATCTCGGCAAAATCCTTAGCGGAGTTCTTCTTCACAACCTGTTCCAGATCCATTTTGTTTCCTATCAAAAACCTGAGTGCTTTGAAACAAACAACAGCAGTTTTTTTGTTAATATTACCGTTTTTATTAAATTATTTTCTAGGAAAAACGCGCGTAATTTCAACTGATGGCTTTCTCATTTGATACAGTCACTACAGAAGACAAAAAGTGCATGTAACTTGTTTTGTCTGTATTATGACTGATCTTTTAAGGACTAGTTTCCCTATGGCCAGTGGCAACCAACCAACCAGCCAATCAATCAATCCATCAATCAACCATCCAACAGGTATTACAATTTGCTTTGGCTTAAAAGTGGGATAATTTGTTTTTTAAAAAGTGATAATTTAAGCAAGTTTGATTGGTTGATTGATTGATTGGTGTTTGACGCCTTGCTCAAGGGCATTTCACTTATATGCCGGTGGTGTAATCCAACAGTAGACGGCGACTCTAACACAACCATAAAATGTGTAGTGACTTTAGTCTTTTCGCTGTTGGAAAGATAATGTTCCTCCAGTGCTAAGTAGGACAGCTTGAATATAATCTGGAAACATACTGCCCGTATAGCCAGAACGCTTAAGCAAGTTTGATTTGTTTGTTTGTTTAGTTGATGTTTAACGTCGTACTCAAGGGTATTTCGCCTATATGACGACTTATTTATCTTAATTATTTGCGTTGCCGGTGTATGGTGGAAAACCGCGAAGAAACCTCGTAAAAAAAATACCCCGCGAACTCCGCAGCCATCGGAAAACTTCTCTTTATACCTAAGGTTCACAGGGAGATTTAAGCAAGTTTGAAGATTGTGCTCTAAATATATACGGTAAAATACGGTACACCATTCATGTGTTGACATACCTGATGGACAGAAATCGTCAGCATCTTTTAACCACCTGGAAAGAGCATGTAATGATGACGAGTCGTTTGCATTGTAGACCAGTATAACACCGTGTGCATTACGGTAATAGTTTCTGGTCAGTGTACGAAATCTCTCCACACCGGCTGTATCCCATAACGTCAGCTGAAAAAAAATATATATACAAGATTTTATATATGTTTTTGTATAAATGTAGAGAAAGAAAATTGTGCTTGCCTCCACCGGCATTCAAACTCGGGTCTCTGGCTAGCAGGGCCATCGCTCTAACCGACTGAGCTACAGAGGCTCACGGTAGAACGAACGAATTTTTATCCACGTAAAGGATGCGAATCTTTCCCTACTGTATTAAGCACTGACACAGGGACACTGAAATAGTATATATGGATATTCAATAGTTTTTAACTGTTTTTACATGCGCACTAAAATGGAAAGTTATGTAGGCTATATATGTAAGTTGAAAATACGATCAATCGGAAAAGAAACTTTTACGAACAAACGAACAAAAAAAAAAACCCTGAACGAACAAACGAGCGTTTTCGAGTAAACTTATTCTCACAGGCCGTCCGACAGATAGACACGAGCGAATTCAATCTACTGTCACATCATGTCACTTATGTCAGGGTAAATATAACAGAACAACTGGATATTTATTGTTCTATAGAGTTATCTATAGATATATACTTTTTTTTTTATATTAAAAGAAGATTTTGTTTGCCTCCACCTGGATTCGAACCCGGGAATCTGGCTAGCAGGGCCATCGCTCTAATCACCTGAGCTACAGAGTTATCTATATATTTTTATAAAGAGTAATAACACTGTATATATATTTTTGTATAAATGTAGAGAAAGAAAATTGTGCTTAACACTGTATATATTTTTGTCAAGAGTAATCACACTGGCACAGGGATATCGACTAATTAAAGCCGAGAAATTATCTCATATT
>JAVFBZ010050418.1:0-10266 GCA_032466195.1 Katharina tunicata
CAACGGACTGTTCATCGCTGACTACATTACATCCACATCTATTTCTTCCATCGCATGTTCTTATTAAATCAACTTCCTGATTTGTTCAAGACATACACTTACTTTGCCGGAAATGATTCAAATAACGAATGCACAAGTTTAACTAGTTTAAGTCAGTTGAATCCCAATAAAGTGACGAACTCTAAATTGGCCATTTCGTCTTTAGGACAGCCTGTCAAAGCAGCGCTTAGCAAATAATTCCCAGCGTGAAGCAGTCGGCCTGTGTTAAGTTCCGATCAATCGCAAAGTCCACACGGTCACAATGGAAGAAACCTGGCCAGATAGCAAGCTGGGAGTCGAGTGAAATGTATGTTTGTCGTCTACAATTCGCTTTTGTTATATTAAAGTGAGGGGAAAACATTTAAACGATTACGACTTATTATGAAAACCATGTTATTTAAATGCATACGTTAATTATAAAAATTATAACGTACTGTTTTTTCAATATACACTTTTTTTTATTGGGATAGGCCAATTGGGTTTTATTCACGCCATATATGATCTGTATCGATACATTCGTAATGATTGGACATATCTTGATGAATAAACAAGTTCAATTCAAAACTTTGGACCAGGAAAGGAATACATGTCTACACTATTAGCAACATCATCGCGGCCGTCTTGAAATCATGACGCCGAAGAAGAAAAAGATTAGAATAGTCCCAATAATAACCATGCAGAGTTTTGCGCCGATCTGAGTGAATTGGACATAACCATAGCATTCCACAAGCGTCTACGGGACCCAGTTCCGGGTTCAGAAATCCCAGAAGTAGCTCTTCTATTGATTTAAACCTGGAGAGTTACCTTTCAAAAGTAATGTTTTCTACATTTTTCTAACATGTACAATTTATCATTTTGTTTTGTTCTTTATTCTCACAGCGTAGCATAAACTAAAGTGTAAAAAAATTAACCCTTGGTTCTATTGCTGAACTTATTTTGAAGATAAATTAACAGGAATAACGTAATTTTATTGCCAGTATTATAACCGTTTCCATAGCCTTCAAATGAATAGAATATAACGAGATGGTAGGTTACATTTTCTCCATATGCAGTACTGTTGATCGAAAGGACTGACGTTCACACAGATATTAATATTAAAGAATAGGAAACGGCATGCTGCTGTCTTACAGTGGTACCAAAACCATATATTTCGGAAGCGGGGGCTTCCTGTGACCAGATGCGCTCTGAGGGAAGGGCGTCGGAAGCAGATTGAGTGTTTTGTCTTGTACATTACCTGTGCGTAGACAACAACGTTTAGGGTGGTTTTCTTCACTCATAGGGCAGACAAACCGCCATATGCATGAGTGAAATAACCTTACATACGACGTGAAACCCAAATCAAACAAAAAATATATTCCAGGAAGACGTACTACAACACATTGCTTTTATATCTTCACCGAGATACATCGAACAATGTGGTCTTTGTCGAATCCCTTGATATATCTTCACTGTCAGTCCATTAATCTTTAAAATTTGCATCAGATACTCCCTGTTATATCTAAGCTTTGCAAAACTGGCAAACAAGGCAGATTAATATTTATGGATGTCTAAACATAAGTGGAATTGTGTAAGTAAAGTTTTGGATTTTTTTTTACGACCCTTAATATCACTAACTTCTAACCTTTAAGGGCAATATCATTACATATAACCGTATAACCGTTTTTTCTATTGTGGGAGTTCTAAATATATCCACAGAAGCGCCTTGTTTGGTAGATCACCTACGTGTTGGTTTTGTTTTTTATTCTTATATATTCCCATGACGTTGTGAAACGCGACCGCAATTCATTAGAATGTGTAAGCCGACTATTTGTGATGATCTTAGGCGGGACCCTTATAATGATATGCGGGTGTTTTGTTCAAAGCTTTTTGGGCCATAACACTCTGTATATTTATATATTAGAGGATAAACACTTCACCTGTTTCCGTTGCTGAACCTATTCATTAGATCAGCTTAAACGTACATGTTTGCACGTTACGTTGACCTAGATATTAATATTAATGAATAATGGTGGTTTTTATGTCGCTAGAAGCAGTGTGTTTCTAGACATTCCTGGTCCATAGTAAAAGCTACATGTTATACACTGGAAACGAGATGGGGCTAGTTGAGGATAACACTGTAATGAACGCCTAATGAGAAACAAATGTCTTGTCATGTTTAGTTACCATGTTTAAATCCACGTCGATGAAGCCACTGGCCCAGTACTTTAGTGTATTGCCTTCTATATTCATTTGATACAAATGCAGAATGTATTCCCTGACAATAATGGCAACCACCATTTAGTTATTTGATTGATTCATCTGACATTATTTAGACTGACATCTTCTTCACCATATCAATCAAATGATATTAACCAAATTTTTCATCCTTTTGCTAAAAGCTAAATTGATTTTTTAAGAACATAACACTTACTGACAAACGTACCGGGTTCATATGAATCGTTAAAAGTGCCATCCTTTTAGAAGGTAAGGATTTAAGAGGCACACACCATGAATGTCAACGTATTTCATATGAATTTCTGGCTATATACAACCTCTGCGGAAGACAATTTGATTCATGTGAGGGACAAATTTATTCAGTTTTGCTTCGCGTATGTAAAAAAAAGACAGATGTATTAAATCGTATATTAGATGTCATAATGCTTCTCCAAACAGAACCTTTTCAATTCGATAAAACTAGTGTTGGGGACACTTTTGTCCCTGTCACTGTTGACACGCACCACACATTTGTAAAATGGAAGGAAAATCAGTTTGGTGAAGTTTATTCGTCGGTAAAAGAGATAACAGTAGGTCTTTACAAGCACCTCTTGGCGTGGCTCTACTAATAAGCTCAACTGGATCTTCTGGTTAAACCAATAAGTAAAGTTGACTGGCAACATTGTGATCATTTCATTGGCCAAATGAACGCAGTAAATGTAATGTCCAACATATAGTTTTTTCAGAACATATTGACAAACGTAGCCGGTTCATATAAATCGTTAAAAGGGTTATCCCTTTAGAAGGCTGGGATGTATGGGCACGCACCATAAATGTCAACGTATTTTATATGAATTTCTGGCTATACTACCTCTGTAGGGACAATTTGATTCATACGGGAGACAATTTTATTCAGTCTTGCTTCGCGCATGTTAAAAAGACAGATGTATTAAATCGTATATTAGATGCCATAACTAAAGTTCCTCCAAAAAGAACCTTTTAAAAAATAGTGTAAGGACATTTTTTCCCTGTCACTTTTGACATTACCAACGCATTTGCAAAGTTTTAGGCTTGATGTGTCCATCATGTCACAGGCTAAGATAATTGTTTCAGTAAATCTTTAGTTATAATCATTACAATTGTGCTGTCTGTCATTTGAGATTTTCTTTCAGTTAATCGTCAGTAAAATTCTCTAGAATTGTCTTGTGTGTGATTTTAGGCTGAGTGTAATACACTGAAGATATTTTTCAGTTAGTCGTCAGTGAATTGCTCTAGTGTGGTTTTAGACTGAGTGTAAGACTGAAGTCAGAATATGTATGTATAATGGAAGGAAAATCAGTTATGTGAGCTCTATTCGTCGGCAAAAGTAGATAACAGTAGGTCTTTAAAAGCAACACTTGGCGTGGTTCTACTATCAACTGGATCTTCTGGTTAAACTAATAAGTATAGTTGACTGGCAATATTGTGATCATTCCATTGGCCAAATGGACTCTGTAAATGCAATGTCTAAGAAATAATTCAATGGTGCGAGAGACCACTATTATGAGGCATCAATCAGCTGAAGTCCACTCGAAGGTCAAACGAATAGCTTCTACCTAGAATTCGAGCAAATAGAATTTTGACACCTCATCGATACTTGGAGACTGTTAATTCTACCGTGGTATTAAAAACCACTGACTCCTTCAGACGGTATCATTTGTCTAAGCCAATGTGTAAAGCTCTTATGCGTTTTTCTGTTTAGACCATAAACGATAGTCCAGGGGTAAGTATTTGAGGATACAGTACTCATCATGGTCATCAGTACCTTTTATATGTTAACTGATTTCTAAACTGAACAAAATGACCATAACTGCCTAATACATAGCATCAAAAAGAATGGTTCAGAGATAATAAATTTTGATGTTCCATTCCCAAGCCTGCTATTGTGTTATTATTCCAAATCTTCGGTCAGATCGTGCTATAGTATATTTACATCATTTTCACGGATTTGCCTGGAGCGACAATACGTTAATGAAACAAACTGCTATCGCGGTTGCAATCATCCTATAATTTACAATATAGATAGTCCTACTTTAACGTAATCCTACAACACAACAGACCAGCGTTCCCCTTGTCAACAAGTCTAGATTATATAAACAGTCAAAAACCAACAGAGGAGCACCAAACTATTCCTTACAAGGTTATAATAATAATGGATGCATTTTTCATTCAAAAATAAAAGGCTATATTTGAGCATTTTTCACTCGTTGTCGCTCATTTCCTATATTTCCTATATTTATATACAGATACATTATTTTGTTTGAGTGGCATTTAGAAGCTGGGTACATTACAAAAACATGACGACTGAGATGGATTTTCGACATATATACAGAAGTTTAAAATCCACCTCAGTCGTTATGTTTTTGTAGTTACATTATTGCGAACATTAAGTCCGTCATCAAGATGTAAAGGAGTGTCACGCTTCATCCACTGTTTTTTGGTCATTTCTTTACAAGCTTCACAAAATCAGGCGATGCTAATTAACTCTTGTTTGACAGGATGGCAGACACTTTTTTTTCAAATTTGCTGTATTAAATTAAGAGAGACAGTAATGGACCAAATTTGTATATAAACATTCGCATTAGTAAACATCATCCACCAGCCCTTCCTCTTCCGCTTTCTATTAAGCGTCGTGGATTTCATTAACATATCGAATATTTAACATTTACGTGTGTATTGCGAAAAGGGCTGTTGTGTCCTAAAGTCGTGTCTGAAGATAAGAAATGATCGATTGGCGGGTCTTATGGACATGAGATTTCTTGATGATATATTTTTACATTCTGGTTTTGTAAGATTCTGGTTTTGTGAGATCCTGGTTTTGTTACATCCTGGTTTTATAACATCATGGTTTTGTAAGATCCTGGTTTTGTGAGATCCTGGTTTTGTAACATCCTGTTTTTGTAACATCCTGGTTACCAGCAAACTGTCTCAATTGGCTACAAGGTTCGGGTACATAACGTGTCGGTCAACGGCTTTATGACAATGGAGGCCATACAAAAAAATCAACAAATATCACAAATTATTCATTATTGATTGTCACATTGGTTTAGCTTCACTGTTTTGCATGAAGATTAATTGCTGTCGTTGACTTGTTTCACATTTCAAGTGTTGCCAATACGCGTAATTAGATATTTTAGTTAACCCAACAAGGAATCAATGCTCTGTATATGTGTGAACACTGTGTACGAGTCAGTGGAGTAATCCAGCAGACTGGTACTGTGCGATGTTTTCAAATCCCAAAGCAGTTGATTCCCAGTACATAATGGTAGTTCTACAGGCAATTGACAGATTACAGACTTTGATGTCGCTTTCACACTGTGCTCTTTGCCAAATTAGTCACCTGGGAATCTAGTCATAAATGTACTTTAGTAGTTCCTAAAGTTTACTGCGGTACAGTTGTGATTCGTTTCGTTGCGAAAATGTAAATATAAGAAGGTTTATAGATTTTTTTCTGTTTGCATTTAAACCACAAATGCAACATAGCCACGATTACAATTGATGGTGATGATTACAAGTTAGCGATCTCTTGAGCCTAATCTTGTTTATCACCCGTTACCAATTACCGATCGATATTTGTTCAATTCCCAAGCCATGAGAGTAATCATGAAATCAACAGCAGGATTGGTTCTATCGTCATCATCAGCAGGATTACTGTAATAATAATTATTTATCCGAGATTATTGTCACCGTCTGTGTGCTTTTTAAATGAAGCAGATTTTATTTCACGATGCCTTTGGTTTAACGCTTGTGTCCACGTGGTGCACAGAGACTGAATACAATAGATAAACGCCATTATTGGTGGCATATAACTCAATAGATGTTATGAATGTCATTTCGATAGAACTATCATGTGTGTATATACGAACAAGTGTCTGATTGACCGAAGTCAGTTTCCAGACCAACTGGAATAAGTCTTAATGGCCTTTCATTTTAAACTCTAAGAGGATATCCGGCAAGAATATTTAGAATAGCATTTTTCAGTCCAAAAGTTTCTTTGAAACATTTATTTCAAGAAAAGCTAGTTGAGGAACAGGGAAAGCATTTCGAAGCGTTATAATAGATATTTTAATTGCGTCATGAACGGACTGTTCATTGCTGACTACATTACATCTACATACATTTCGTTCATCACATTTTCGTATTGAATGAGCTTCCTGATTTGTTCAAGACATACACTGACCTCGACCGAAATGAGTCTAATAAGCTTAAACGAATGATCAAGTTTAACGAATTTAACCAGTTTAAGACTGTTGAATCCCCAATAACGCGACCAACGCTACCTTAATTGGCCACTTCGTCTTCCACTCCTCTAGAACAGCCTTTCAAAGCAGTGCTTAACAAATACTTTCCAGTGTGAAGCAAACGACCTGTGTTAAGTTCCGATCAATTGCAAAGTCCAAACAGTCACACAATGTAATAAACCTGGAAAGAATTGCAAGTTGGGAGTCGAGTAGAATGTTTGTGTGTTGTCTACAATTACCTTTTCTACTTAGTGTGTGAAAAACATTGAAACAAATACGATTTATTAGGAAAACCATGTTATCTAAGAGCACACGTTAATTATTTAAAAATATTAGGTATTGTTTTTCTAATATACACTTTTTATTGAGATAGGCCAATTGGGTTTTATTGGCGCCGTATATGATCTGTATCGATACATTCGTAATGATTGGACATATCTTGGTGAATTAACAAGTTCAATTCAAAACTATTGGACAGAAACTGAATACATAGCGAGATAACGCTATTAGCGACATCATCGCCACCGTCTTGAAATCATGACGCCGAAGAAGTAATAGGACTACGTCAAAAGATTGCCATAGTCCCAATGACAATCGTTTCTTGTCGATCTGATTGAAATTGACGGAACCTTATCATTCCCCTCGTGTCTACGGGACCCAGTTCCGGGTTCGGAAATCCCTTTCTAGTAGCCCTTCTAGTGGTAAAGCCTTGAGCGTTACCTTTCAAAAGAAAAACAAGTATTGTTTTCCACATGATTTTTGTTGCCAACACACTCTCATTTTTCTAACATGTAAAATTTATCGTTTTGTTTTGTTCTTTATTCTCGCAGCGTTGCATAAAATAAAATAATAACAATTAATTATAGCTTCTATTGCTGAACTTATTTTAAAAATAAAATATCCGCCACAGTAACTGAGTAACAGTCATAACGTCATTATATCGTGAGTATTATAACCGTTTCCATAGCCTTCAAATGAATAAAATATAACGTGATGGCAGGTAACATTTTCTCCACATGCACTACCATGGATCGAAAGGACTGACGTTGACCTGGATATTCATATTAATGAATGATTTACAGATGGTGGTGTTCATGTCGTTAGAAGCAGTGTGTTTCTAGCCGTTCCTGGTCCATAGTACAATCTGACATGTTATACACTGGAAACGAGATGGGGATATTTGAGAATAACACGGTAATGAACGCCTAATGAGAAACAAATGTCTTGTCATGTTTAGTGACCATGTTTAAATCCACGTCGATGAAGCCACTGACCTACTACTTAGTATGTTGCCTCCTATATTCAATTGCCACAAATACAGAAAATATTATTTTAAAATAATGACAACCACCATTATGTTGTTTGATTGATTCATCTGACAATATTGAATGGACTGACTTCTTGTTCACCATATCAATCAAATGATATTAACCAAATTTTTCATCCTTTTGCTAAAAGCTAAATCGATTTTTTCAGAACATAACAATTGTTGACAAACGTAGCCGGTTCATATGAATCGTTAAAAGGGTTATCCCTTTAGAAGGCTGGGATGTATGGGCACGCACCATAAATGTCAACGTATTTTATATGAATTTCTGTCTATACTACCTCTGTGGGAGACAATTTGATTCAAGTGGGAGACAATTTTAGTTAGTCTTGCTTCGCGCATGTTAAAAAAGACAGATGTATTAAATCGTATATTAGATGGCATATCTAAAGTTCCTCCAAACAGAACCTTTTAAAAATAGTGTAAGGACATTTCTTCCCTGTCACTTTTGACATTAACAACGCATTTGCAAAGTTTAAGGCCTTTATATATCCATCATGTCACAGGCTAGGATAATTTGTTGAGTTATTCGTCAGTGATATGCTTCACAACTGTGTTGTCTGTCAGTTGAAACTAGGTGAAATTCACTGGAGATAATTTTTTCAGTTAATCGTCGTTAAAATTATCTACAATTGTCTTCTTTGGGATTTGAGACTGAGTGTACTAAACAGAAGATGTTTTTGCCAGTTAGTCGTCAGTGAATTGCTCGAGAATCATATTGTGTCTGGTTTGAAACTGAGTGTAGTACATTGAAGTCAGAATAAGTACGATAGAAGGAAAATCAGTTTGGTGAGCTCTATTCTTCGGTAAAAGAAGATAACAGGAGGTCTTTACAAGCAACTCTTGGCGTGGCGCTACTTAACATCTCAACTGGATCTTCTGGTTAAACCAATAAGTAGAGTTGACTGGCAATAGTTTTGGGGTCATTACTTCACAAGCTTCTCAAAATCTTCGGTGTTAATTAATTCTGGTTTTACAGGATGCCAGATGCTCTTTTTCAAATTTGCTGTATTAAATTAAGAGAGACGGTAATGGACCAAAGTTGTATATAAACATTCCCATTAGTAAACATCATCCACCAGCCCTTCCTCTTCCGCTTTCTGTAAAGCGTAGCGAATTTCATTAATATACCGAATATTTAACATTTACGTGGGTATTGCGAATTGAGCTGTTGTGTCCTGAAGTCGGGCCTGAAGATAAGAAATGATCGGTTGGCGGGTCTTATGGACATGAGAGATCTTGATGATATATTGTGACATCCTGGTTTTGTAAGATCCTGGTTTTGTAAGATCCTGGTATTGTAAGATCCTGGTATTGTAAGATCCTGGTTTGGTAAGATCCTGGTTTTGTAAGATCCTGATTTTGTAAGATCCTGGTTTTGTAAGGTCCTGGTTTTATAAGGTCCTGGTTTTATAAGGTCCTGGTTTTATAAGATCCTGGTTTTATAAGATCCTGGTTTTGTAACATCCTGGTTTTGTTAGATCCTGGTTTTGTTAGATCCTGTGTTTGTAACATCCTGCTTAGCAGCAAACTGTTTCGATTGGCTACAAGGTTCGGGTACATAACGTGTCGGTCAAGGACTATATGACAATGGAGGCCATAAATACAATCAACAAATATCACAAATTATGCATTATTGATTGTCACATCACGGTTTTCTCATGAAGATTAATTGCTGTCTTTGACTTGTTTCACATTTCAAAGGTTGCCAATAAGGGTAATTAGATATTTTAGTTAAACCTCCAAGGAATCCATGCTCTGTGTATGTGTGAACACTGTGTACGAGTCAGTGAAGTAAACCGGCCGACACGTACTGTGTGGTGTATTCAAATCCCAAGGTAGTTATTTCGTTCTCAGTACATAAAAGGTAGTTCTATGTGGAATTTGTGGAATTACTATGTGGAATTTGACGCCGCTCTCACACCGTGTTCTTTACCAAATCGGTCAACTGGGGCCCGAGTCATAAATGTACTTAAGTAGTTCCTAAAGTTAAGGAATACTATGACAGATCTTAGACAAATTTCCTTTTACTTTACCATAAAAGTTTAAAGTGTCAAGTACTATTGATGCATTTTAAAAGTTTCGCTTATTATCTGATATTAAGAGTCACAAAAAGGTAAAGAAAAGTGATGCATATGTATTTGCAATGGGCTTTAAAATCTGACTAAGTGTTGGCAAGCAGTTATTGCTAATGATTCATGTTGCGATTCTACTAGGAAATGATGGGTAAAATATTACATGGTGCGAATGAATGCACGAGATGATGGTGGCATTACTGCTATTGATAGAATACTGGCACAATATATATATTTTGTCAAGATTAATCACACTGACACAGGGATATCGACTAATTAAAGTCGATAACTTATCTCATGTTCTAGATCAGAGACAAGTTTCTACATAGGCCTGAATCTCGAGTTGTTATAT
>JAVFBZ010050440.1:0-10265 GCA_032466195.1 Katharina tunicata
AATAACACCAAACTTAAACTTCTGCATTGTTTAGTTTTTATTTTATGTCGTTGCAAACATGTGGTATCGTTTCTTTTCGACACTAGTTTATTTGACTTCGTATAGATGACTGCTGTCTGTGTAATTATGCAGACGATAACGAACTGTCTTTTTCACATGTACATCTACACTCATTGAAACAACTCTAATAAGAGAAAGTGAATATGTAATTAACTGGTTTAAAAATAACTATTCAAGCAATCCCTGAAAAATTCCAAGCTATAGCAGTGGGTATAAAGAAAAAATGAACTAAGCACTTTAAAGCCTAACTTTCTTCAGGTTAGTGTTTATACCTTTAAGTTTCTGAATCATATTCCAAACATGATGCTTAGGTGTCTTAGACGTGATGCAGGACACACAGTTACGCCAACAAGTGCGTCTTTTGGATTTGAGCCCAGTTTTGGCCTAGTTTTTAAGTGACTTTCTTGAAGGCAGTTAGCTGCTGGATTATATTTTTGAACAGGTAAGTACAGCTATGTTATGTTAGCCTAGGACCTCAACAATTTCAATGTATTATAGAAACCATAAAGAATGGAGGCAAATGAGAGAAGTAGGAGTAGGTTGAAATCTGTGTCTCGCATTCGGTGATATGTTCCTGGATCTGTCTGTATTGGCATGATCTCCAATGGATCATCCTATCAGTGGTTTCTGTTCGATAAGAGCTGTGCTGGCTCTTCTTCGGCCACGACCTAGAGTCGACAGAGGAGATTAAGACCTGCAGTTTTATGTCGTTTTATGTAAGGCATTTCTCGACTGGAGTTGAACCACATTCCAGGGATTGTTATGCTGCTAGTTTTGGTGGATAAGAAACACTTCTTTCATTTGATTATGTCTATTGGCTGTTCAAACTGAAATGTTTTGTGATTTCAGATGATATGAATCAGGTTTATTAAAATCATTGAGCTAAGTGAGGCAAGTCTGTGTTTTTTGCCGAAAACAAAACACACTTACTCACACTGATATAGGAGTTTCCTAGTATAGGATTGTTCGCGGCCGAGAAAGAGACCAGATGACGTGCCTCAAAATAAGTTACGTTTATCTCAGTTTTTTTTTTGTTTTGTTAATTTGTATTTCCCCCTTTCTGTGGGGTATATTTGGCACCGTTTCGCGCCGGCTGCATGAGTGAGCGCTGCCCCAGTTGGAATATTTGACAGCTTTTTTATAGCCTAAAGCCGTCATTGTCATATTCAGAGCACTAAAAACAGAATAATTTGAATCTACATTGGCCCTTGCTGTTGCTGAACTTTTGTCAATTGATGCACCTTTTTGGGTTGGAGATGAAGGTGTCAACCCTCATCCTGTAGGGTCCAATGTAGGTACATTTTGGTGGTGAAGCTTTTCACTTCCAGTACTCCTCTGTGGTCTGCCTCTCAGATATCACTGTTCCGATCACGAACAATGCATTTACTGGTTTCTAAAGATCTGTGTGGAGATAGTTATTTAAGTGTCATGGTCATTAAAGCATTGTTTTGTTTTTCTTTGCAATATTTTTTTCCTATTCAGCTCTTTTATTAGTTCGTACTCGATATGAAATTACCATTTTGTCACACGATATATTAGTATTTGTTTTAGTTATATCCCTTGTTTTTGTAACGTGTGTGAAGTTGGTCCGCAGTTCGTTATTCTAAGAAGACCAATCATTATTTGTATAGACATATACATAATATAGTGTATAAGCAGCAAATTACAAGAAAATTGTTTTTAAACTGCATATTTACACATACATCTTATGACGCCATAATATGAAATGTTTATTCCTGGGAGAGGGATTATAGCTGCCGATTGTGAATAACGTGCGAACTGCGGACTACGGGCTCCGAACCGCAGACTGTAACTAATACTGGTAACGGCTGTTAAAGATGTGATAACATTGGTGTGGGTATGTAATACTTTGATTAGCGAACTGCGTACTGCGTACTACACCCTGTGAACTACGGACGGCGATCTACGAACTGCGGGCTACGAACCGGGGAAACGGGAACTGCGATCTAAGAACTGCGGACTACGAACTGCGGGCTGCGAATCGCGGACTGCGAACTGCGGAATACTTTTAACGCTGCTGACCATCTATCTCATCATATTATCAACTAGGTTACTTACTCGGAACCTGTAATACTGCGAATATCTGATTGTGAACTTCGGGCTGCAAACTGCATCAAATACTGGTCCCTACAATGTTATAATATTGGCGTGGGCATGTAATACTGTGAAAAGCGAACTGCGGACTACGAACAGCGTACTGCGAACTGCGGACTGCCATCTATGAACTGCGGACTACTTGGAACCTGTAATACTGTGAATATCGGATTGTGAACTTCGGACTGTAACCAATGCTGATCATTGCTGCTTATGGTGTAATAATATTGGAGTGGGCATGTAATACTGTGAATAGGGAACGGCGTAACTACTGTTATAATTGATCGGCAAAATGCTGAGTGCAAGATATATGGCCCTAGATATGTTTTCCCATCTTTTGTATAATGGATAAGATGGTTGATTGGTATTAACCGCGGTGCTCAAGAGTATTACTCAACATGAAAATAACTTTCAGTGTAATAACGCCCATGAAGACAGGAGGATACGAACATTATGTGACTACGTGCCTCGGGACAGCTAACTTAGGTGGGGATGTTAGATATTAAGTGTTCTGGTGACTTTTACATAGTATTTAATGACTTAAAACAATTTACTATACAGGTTGTTGGTTATCTCAAACTTCGCAAGATCTATCTATAATTTTATCAGCATATAAGTATTTAAGCTTGCGATACGCAGCAATAACATTGATACTTTTCAACGTTTCAGTATCCCTTGATTCTTACCGTTTTAAAAAAATTGAAGGTCAGATATTTTTAGCGCTATTGAAAGAGCTACAATTTATCAGTGATCCAAAAATCTAAAAACAAACAACAGATGAGTTTGAAAACGGTATGACTTTAAAATTGTATGCCTGTTTAAGCATGAGATTTGTATACATCCATATATTCATAACTTTCTACATTTCAAAGTGAAATAAGTTTAAATATGAGGTTTGTATACAAATCTAAAATGTTTCTCTCTCGCTGCCATATTCTCGCATAATATCAATTTTAACCATGACTCCAAGATAACTATGATACAATGGCATTCCACTCTATTTTCAGGACGTACAACTATAACGTTCAATATTAAACTTAGAATCATTTTCTTTTCAACCCAAATAAAAAAGAACAAATCCCTCAGAATTAGAATCTGTCAAGTTCCAAAGGGTGCCCCAAAAAACGAAAATACTGTTAATGGTTTCTTTCTGAACCACACAAAAATATTTCAAAGTCTTAACATATTGAAAAAAAAACACCCCTAAAACATTTTAGCATAGTATATTAGCCATAGTTATTGGCATAGTATAGGTGTACGAGACGGAGGGTCACTGAGTGAAATCTTTCTCGTCCTTAAAAACCGAACAGGATATGTCATACTTAACACCTATGTCATGTGAATGAGGTCTGTGTATTTTGAGTTGTTTTCCTGAATATTGTTAAACAACTGATAATGTATCTATTTTTAGATACGATATACGTCTTAAGTAGTTTTTTTAATTATTAAAACTAAATAATTGTTACGCATTGATATATACGGCTTATTCATATGCTCTAGCTAATTAGGCTCACTACCATGGGCCCACTATTTCAGACTAGAGACTTTATTTTCAGACACATGAAAATTAAACATCAACATAATACCTGGCTGTGTTACATTTCTTCATATGAATCATCTAACTGGCCCGAAATTAAAAGCATGGTAATCTGGAATGGGCCTATATACTGAAACAAATTCTGGCAAAGTATTTAGAGTAAAACACCACCCAAATTGATGAACAATGAAATTGCAAGATCTTGATAAACAGTGCCAATAAATAGTGGGCAATATATTTCGCGATTTTTTGGGCAACATGTAAAACAAATATAAAACAAATTGTTGTATGGTTGGCTTTTAAACAAATTTTTGGCCAATTTGACATAACGCAGATTTGCAGATGCATAATAATATGTAGCAGTCCGCGGTTCGTAGTCCGCAGTTCGCTATTCACAGTATTACAAGCCCATCATTAACAGCAGTGACCAGTATTAGGTACAGTCCGCGGTTCGGAGCCCGCACTTCGTAGTCCGCAGTTCGCCGTCCGCAGTTCGTTATTTACAATCGGCAGTAATAATCCCCCTCCAAGAAATAAACATTACATAGTATGGCCTCATAAGATAACCGTGTCCCCAAAAGTGTAAATATGCAGTTTAAAAACAATTTTCTTGTAATTTGCTGCTTATACACTATATTATGTATATGTCTATACAAATAATGACTGGTCCCCTTTAAATAACGAACTGCGAACCGCGGATCAACTTCACACACGTGTTTTTATATTGGTCATATTGTGCTATATTTACTTGGTGTTGGGCCTGTATTCTATATCAATATTGACATTAATGTTTACAATTTCGAGTCGTGTTACACGAAGTAATAATCACAAAAAAGATAGGACTGTTTAATTAGACTGTAAATGTGAATGTCCGAAATGTTCTTATTGATCGAATTGAACCAATTGTAGTATAGTTATTACATTTCCTTGTCTTAAGGGAAGAAGCTAACCTCCGAAAAATAGAACATAAACATATTGTTTGCTGTAAACGAGACGGATGCCTCCAGCGTTGTGGGCCTTATTAGCGGAATACAGAAACGGCCTGTCAGGAGCCGTATGGCTTTATACTTCAAATGGTATTGAAGCGTTGTGGTGATACCACAGGTGTGTTTTGCGAACTATTGGCGTCCAACTTTTGATACTATTTTGTAAAGTTTTCCTCTTTATAAAAAATGGTAGCAAAATTGTATTAGGCTTATAATTAAGTGTAAACTAAAAGCAAATCCTGAGTCCTAATTGTTTCCTAGGAAGACATGTTAAAATATGTACACGGCATTAACAATTATGACGTTTGTAAAAGTATTGATAAATATATAAGTGGCATTGTAGACCACTTGAAGTCTAATCGGAGTGATTATATCCACAATTTGCAGTTTTATTGTTGAAATGAGGTTCCGCGACCATTCCTAACAGTGACCAGTAATTCGTTCAGGATCCATGCAGGATGCCACTTGCGATAACTGGGTACCACCTGGCGTTCACTGAATGGCCATTCCAATAGGGCAGTAACGGACGACAACCAGATGAACAGGACGATCCCTGCTGAGGGTTACAAAAAGGGCGGTTGTTGCCATACATCCAACCGGAATTGTGTGAAACTCAACCATAGGAAAAATTCAGCATACATGTCTGGTTATTTAATTCAGTATACGTCAAATTTTATCTCGGCGCACTTTATATATATAGATATATATATATTGTTTTTTAATGTCTTGTTATACGAGTTGTTTTTTTATTTTTTTATATTTTGTTTGCTTTAAAAATAAAGCCAAGTCAATGTTCTTCTTGTTGCCTTGTTTCCACCAGGATAGTTCCGTCGTAGCCCGTTTATTTGTAAGATTAAATTCTGGGGTATCTTATGACCCATTCCATCATAAGGAATATTAGCGCTAATGAACTCCAATTCGAATTGTACATGTTCTTTAGCTTTAGCTCCGTGTCTGTGGCAATTACCTCCAAGTCGCAGATGCGAGCATATTGGAGCAACTCGATGCAACTAGTCGTCGACGGTCCCAGCAAAGTAAAACAAGTTTTTCCACCGATCAGTCTTTACTTCTCGAAGACAATCGGCAGCACATTAGCCGCAAACATATGCTGACAGCCGCAACATACGCTTGTTTTTTTACAGACATCTTTAACCATTATTTCGAATACAAATTCGTCAACGAATCGAAAAAAATGAATGGCCAATAAATATACCATCGTAACGTATTAACCTGTGTGTACATATGAACTTCGATTATTCAGTACCGATTTTTTAGTACAATAGTCTTTTCGTCATTATCATTTCGTTTGCCAATGTAGCATGTCCTTTCAAAAATCTTCATTACTATTTCGTCCCTTAAATCTGCTGCTAAGAATGGCCGGTTGACTCGAACTCCAGTGGGGTTTTCACTTTCCTATCATGTACTTTCTTTCTGGAAGATGCTTCAAAGGTAAATGTTTATGTCAACGAAGAGAGTGTTATATATTGTCAACGTGAACTACTTGGTTAAGGTGTTCATGAGGATGGTAAGGATTAGTACGTGTCTTTGTAATATTGTACAGCTTCATTAGACGAGTTCAACTGAGGACTGGAAACTCGACCTTGGTCACTAACCAATCATTGTCTAACACTTTGACAACTTTCTCTGCTGCCTGGTTCTGATTTGTTGTTGCTGCTGTGAATATCCGTCATTATACGAACATCTTCAACGCAGGGTAGAGGATTCTCAGTTTCAAATCAAGGGTAAGTATTTCCAAAGGTCTGGCTGCTTGAAGATGTCCCATGGTTTGCGTATTACTGAATATCAGAATTGAATGAAGCCAAAGACATGTCTCATCTCGGCTTGATTGAGAGGGCCAGCATTTGGTCTGTAGATAAGGTTAAGGGGTGTTTTCAGTGTAGACAGCAAACATAGATCTAATAAGATGTTGCCTCAATTTTCGCATTATAACCCATTTGACGGACAATAACTCCAACTTGTTACTGCTGCAATGGCCCATGTGTTTTTCTGCTCCCCGAAGTCCTGGACGAGCATACCAAGTTTATATTACTTAATTCACCAGTGCATCTACATTACCTGTTGTAGATGGGCCTGTTTCGAAGATGAAAGGGAAAATGGTCGACAGTCTTTCACAAATACTATTTAAACAAACTGGTTAAACATTCAAAGACTTTCTTTTAATAATAGCAAGTTCACTTTTGTCTAATTGTACAACTTGAGGTTATACTTTGACGCGTTAGTTTCACAATAAAATTATGTGGGCTTGTGCCTAGGTGCTGTTGGAGCTAAGGGACACAGGATGCTGCTGTCCTGTTTTGTTAATGTTATTGTAAATGTTTTTCCTGTCTTGTATGTTGCTAGCATCGTTCAAGTTGGTTTCCTTCACCGATTGGGCTGGCACGCCATCATTTAAGTGAAATAACCTTGAGTATGGCGTAAAACCCCAACCCAACAAAACAAACAAACAAAACAAACACAATAAAATGAGTACGTGAAGAGTTCCTAGTGTTGGAATCACAGTTAAGTTACCAGGGATTGGAGCAGACAAAGGTTCCACTTGAGGACAAGAGCCAGACCTCGTGTCAACACAATGAACATTACATCCTAACTTAAGATTGTGTGTCATTTAGAAGGCTGACCACGGGTAACACTTACTACACGTAATGCAAGATTATTAGATTATGGGTAACTCTTGCTACCCGTAATGTACATAACTGTACAATGCTAAGTCATTGTAATGTCCTCATCGCGAAGCGGACACAAGTTGCTTTGCCGTCTTTTTTCAATGCTTATTGTCCCGTTTATTGAAATCTTTTGTGTACTTTTTATTACAGTATTATATCTGAAGTAACTCTGAGTGCCAAAAACTTGAAACATAATTCTCTTATTCTAATACAAAATTCAAGTTATGTCTGGAGATTTTCGAATTTGGCCGCTACCTTGCCACCCTTGTTGACACATAAAGCTGCTAATTAAATGTTACTGAAGCCCAAGGTGGGAAATTTTTATACATAAAATATACCAGATAACTCCATTCTTCAAAACAGAAGTGCAAATCATTTAATTAGACAAGTTAAATCAGTGAGTGGAAACAATTTAAATTACACGCTTACATTGAGGACTGTTCTGCATCGTTATGTACGGATTACGGGATAGACTAATAATTATACAAAACTCAGCATCTACACGTAACGTAACAATTATTGCATTACGGGATTGTATTACATTGCAGGCGTATAAACACGTACACACACACGCACACTGTTTTTTATGAAACGCATAAGCCACAGAATTATTGCCATCATACTTTTCCTCGTATCCTGTTCTACTTCTTTCGGCTACATTGTACTATATACAGGTCATATCATGAATAATACAAAGTAGGAAATAGTTCAACGGGTTAAGTAAACTGACACAAAGAACAAAGATCGAATTTCTGTTTCTGAATAGATTTGATCACGTGAATTGGGAGTTATTCTCCAGAGCCTCACACGGAACTACGCCCCGAGCCACGGATGTAAAACACGAGACAGCAACTGTTTTTGCTTCACTTGATTAAACAGAAGTTATAATAGAAGTTAGCGATTAAATTTTTTTACATATCTTACTTTATTTCGTTAATTTGCTTTGCTTATTAGGTTGATTGTTCATGGTACATGTAGGCCTATAAACGGGATTCGAGATTATTTTTCCTGACGTCACCGTTAAATCGTTAACAACATTTTTGTTTAAAGACGTTGCATTGAAACGAACACAATATCAATTAAAATGTGGACTTTAAATACCTTAGTTGGTGATTTCATATTAATGTCTATTGTTTACTGGTATCCCATTTCTAAAACACAAACCGAAGCGCCGAAATGGAATGCTCTATCAGGCACATGGTTGAAGAAGCACTGGTGCTATTCTTCATAAACCGGGCAATATGAATCCATGACTGACACCTGTTCGTGTGTATTTAAATACTCCAAACAATCCAATGTGACGCTAAGCAAAGCTTCACTGGTTTTTCATTGATTAGACAATGATATTATAAAGAGAGACTGGCAATTTGACAACTTCATATTGCTGGATAACTGGCGGGAATAACGGTCGGCGTGTCCAAGTATCTTGGGTCAGTCCATTGCGACATCCTCGGTCAGTCAGAGCGCGTGAGAAAACAGGCAGACAGAACTGGCGAGGTCCGAAATACACAACTTTCTGTTTCTATTCAGCAGTGTTCATTATTACCCCCGCCACCCCACACACAAATATGATGGGTTAAAGTTTATTTACAAGAATAGCTTAACCAGAAATATGCTGACAATGGGGAACCTGTATGACACGTAAGCCCTACGCCTATATGTTTCAATGCGAGGGGAATTCACTTCTTTTCTGCTTTTTGACATAAAGATATAAAGACAACATAAAGTAAAACAATTAGTTTTCATTGGTCCTAATGCTGTAACGTTCAATTAAAAAAATTGAACCTGATTTAGAGTGCACTAAAAACCAAAGCACATTTCAACGGCACATATCGGCACTTCTAGACATCGGCCGCTGTTGCTCGACAGCGAGGCTTATAAAGGGGCTTGACTCAAAGCGGTATATAGGCTCCTACATCTCTCGTTAACGAAACTGATTTTCCGTTTGACCGGCGTGATTTTGCGGAAGGGAAACATGAATGGTTCGTTATAGTTCACGGCAAACTTTGATGCACGAGAAATCATCTATGAGGTGTATAGTTGTTTTAAGAATAATCTTGACGTAGGCCTGTTTTTTTTTTTTTTTTTTTTTTTTCTCATAAATAATCGCCAACAGCAAAAGTGGTCGGGAACGTAGTTCCCAAGTTCCACACTTTTTCTAGCCCTGTAAATTAAAATCATTCAATTGACAACTGATTGACAAAATAAAGAATAGGTGTGTATAAAGATACAAAACTGTATGAAGTATTACTGTATATTATAAACATGCTGGGAGCATTCCTTAATAATTATTATTTTGGGGAAACTGAAAGTTGTACTTTTTCTTGTGTATTTACAAAATAAAGCATATTTATGGCTGTTGAAGTCTACACTTGACTGACAACTATTGGGTATCCCCGTGATAGACTTCCCTAGCGGTCATCTTTTAAACACGAACACTTGGTATCATCATGATTCCATACCACACATCCGGTGAGAAGCACTCAGAAATTGGTCCAAATGTTTTCGTTGTCTAAGTTAGGTTTTGATCAGCATGTCATGCTGTTTTCAATGACATGATTGTTCACTTACTAAGACTTTCCATCATTAATATTTCCCTTATAACGCATAATGAAAGATGAAAAGTGCAACTGAGGATAGGTGGTGTCCTGTGCATTGTCATATGACAGTACGTAAACGCTAAAGAGTGTAACTAGTTAATGCAGAAACTAAATCTCACCAAAATATGTTACCATGGTGCATGTATTTGAGCACAAGTAAATATACTCTGTCAAAAAAGAAACGCATAGGTGAAATGTCACAAGAAAGTGCTTCTGGAATGGGACAACATGGCCAACTACACTGAAAAAAAATTAACACACGTTGTGGCGCGTTTCTGTGGAA
>JAVFBZ010050451.1:0-10265 GCA_032466195.1 Katharina tunicata
ATAACAAATGTACTGCGGGTGAGATGTACTGGTTGTAATTGTTTGAAGGCGTTGAAATGTCGCGGGATTATACACTAAGGGCATAATACTCTACAGAGGATTATGTCCCAGCGTTTAATGTCCGGTGTTAACATAGGAGGAGCAATTATCTTGCTGGGGAGATGGCCCCTGTGGTAATTGTCCAGGATACATTGAGTACCGGGAAGATTCCATGGACAGTCAAATATACGGGCAATGCTATTGAGTGACAAATGTTCGACGGAGAAGATGTCCATGTCTTAAACGTTCGGGGAAAACCTAGAGGGACAACTTTTTGGAGGGGAACATCCAGGAGGTAAAGTTTCGGGGAAAGCATTGCGAAGGAGATGTCTTGCGGGTGTTATGGCCCCGGTGATAGATGTCCGTGATACTTAAAGTGTCAAATCCCATGGAATGTCATAGAAGGCCAAATGTCCGGAACATGCCATAGAGGGTCAAATGACCGGACGGTGCTGTAGAGGGTCAAATGTCTAGGAGTGCCATAGAGGGTCAAATGACCCAACACTGCCATAGCGGGTCAAATATCCGGGGGGTGGCATAGAGGGTCAAATTCTCGGGATGTCATAGCTGGCCAAATGACCGACGATGCTATAGAGGGTCAAATGTCCCGGATGGCATAGAGGGTCAAGTGACCGGAATGCAATAGCAGGCCAAATGACCGGCATGCCACAGAGGGTCAAATGTCCGAGGGTGTCATAGAGGGTCGGACGCCCGGGGAATGGCATAGAGGGTTAAATGACCGGGATGCCAAAGCAGGCTAAATGACCGGAATGCTATCGAGGGTCAAATGTCCAGAGGATGCCATAGACGTCCAAAAGACCAGGGGATACCATAGAAAGTCAAATAGCCGGGGGGTGCCAGAGAGGGTGAAGTATCCGGGGGATGCCCTAGCGGATCAAATGTCTGGGGGATGCCATTAAGGGTGAGATGTCCGGGGGATGCCATTAAGGGTGAGATGTCCGGGGGATGCCATTATGGGTGAGATGTCCGGGGGATGCCATTAAGGGTGAGATGTCCGGGGGATGCCATTGAGGGTGAGATGTCCGAGGGATGCCATTAAGGGTGAGATGTCCGGGGGATGCCATTAAGGGTGAGATGTCCGGGGGATGCCATTAAGGGTGAGATGTCCGGGGGATGCCATTCAGGGTGAGATGTCCGGGGGATGCCACTGAGAGTGAAATGTCCCGGGGATGCCATGGAGGGTCAAATATCAGGATGGTGGATGACCTGGACACATATCGACGGAAAAATGTTCCGTTACTGTAAACCAACGCGCTATACAGCCATTCACCGGACATGTGTGCTAACTAGTATATTTAAGTTCTCAAAGATAAACGTTGTAAGCTGTTTTCAAGTTTTGCTCAGTTCAGTCTTTATGGAGGCTTATTATCGTGACGTTTTCGTACGTGTTGAGTGACACAACTTAATAAGTTTATGTAAACACAAACACATACTTTATGAAGCGGATAGCTGGGGTCTACGGTGCACTAAAGTAATACATACAGATTGTTTATGTGCAGTTACAGGTAGGCCTACTATACAAGACGTGCCTATGATTTAAGCCAGTGATATAAATATAGACTTAAAATATAGGTCAGTGAGTCATTTCTGCGTAAAAATACTAAAAATATACACCAGAAATCAAAACTTTAAACAAGCATAAGGACTAGTTCAATTTGTTTTACGAACGTACATTGCCATATACTGGTCTATTCATATTTTTAAAAGTACAACTATTTTCAATTCGTTTATTTGAGTCTCTGTTTTGACTGAAGATTTGTTCGTCTTTGTAGAAATTGTTTTGATCTATACCGTATTGGATGAGTCATCCATCGACTTTGAGTAGGCCACAACTTACAGCAAGGCCTCGCGAAATTTCAGCTTACAAACTTTTTAAGAGCTACCACACACATATAGCTGCATTATAAAGATACTTATATTTTAAGCCATTTGATAAATCTGGAGAAAGCAAAACAGGCAGACATATACCCACACCGGAAGACTGAAGTCAATCTCATGCCCCCCCCCAAATTCATTAAAATCATCATAATAAAGGTTATACACTAATCTTTCTGATGAAAACACATAATAATGCTTTCTGAAATTACTTCCACCCACCATCATTTATATCCTGTTTGGAGGTATTGCAAACAATTTACTCTGGTAAATTTCCAGAGTATAAAAACTGTTCAAACTTTCGTACCATTAGTGTTATTGACTACTATATCTCCGAAAGTTGTCACTTTGGAAGGTTTTTAGACTGGCTTTGGACAGTATACACCAACTTCATTTTTGGACTGTAATCCAAATAAATTATGGACTGTAAAGTTGTGTCAGCCGAGTTTGGACCATAATCTGATAACATTTTGGACCGTGATCCGATTACGTTTTTGGACTACATTTTTGGACGCAAATCAAACAATAATAAACAAGCGCGATAATTAAGATCCTTGACCATGTGATGTCTTCCACCCGCAGGACCTGTCGTGTACTACACCACTTCACTCACCCACTCACCAAATACAACTGAATAAACAATGGTGTCATATGTTTCCGGCCATGCAAGTCTGAATAATTAACATCAGTTTTAAATATAGACAATTACCAGGAAGTTTAATCCATTTAAAGGCTAATCATGAATATCGTGTTCTGTAACACATGAATAAAAACAATTTGAGGAATAATTATTACTAATAAAGAAAAAAGAAAACATAGGCAGTCTAATGTGGTGGAAAAATGTTTGTAAATTAGGTCGGTTGTCAAGTTGTCAAACCTTGGCCTGTGGAAAAAATATTAACCGATTTTTTTTTTCGAAGAATCCATGTCTCGTGACACACCAACAACAGGACGCGTCATAAATGTGAGGTTTTTATGTTTTTAATAAATCTGATCTTCAAATAGCAATTGCGCAGTTTCACCTTTCTTTGTGTGGTTTGGTTTTTGTTTTATTCATTGTGTGTATATTTTCAACAAACTCCATTCTTTGATACTTTTTTTTACGAGAGCTTTTTTTTCAGTTTCATCAATGATCTCTAGTGATACGTGGGTGGTTGGGCGACAGATTCCCGTGCACCGGTGCTCTCTGGGTTAAGGGGCATGCTAAAGCCGATTTGTTGTGGTCCCGCCCCTCCCCCCCTGTGGACCTTAGGTGTATAAGAGAAGTTTTCCGGTGGCTGCGGAGTTCGCGGGGAGGTTTTTACGAGGTTTCTTTCCGGTTTTCCACCATACACCGGCAATACAAATTAACAATTAATAATAAATCGTCATTTAGATGAAATAGTCGTGAGTACGACGTTAAACACCAAACAAACAAATCGTAATGTAAATGCACTGTGTTGTCTTCTGTTGGCAATGCTACTAAGAATGGTTTCCTTCAACCATAGGACTGTCATACCGTCATATGAGTGGAAAACCTTAAGTACGGCGAAACCCCAAGTTCACAAACAATGAGTCGCTATGGTGATTTTTCATATAACAGGGTCAATATAAAAATATTTTCGGATGGGGGTTTCTCTTAGGTTTATGGGAGATCTGTCATGTTTTAATGGGTCTCTTTTTAAAGAATATATAAGATGGAGGATTCGCGAAGGAATTCATAAGGAGTTTTCTTCAAGTTTTAATGTGACGGTTTCTTCGCGACTGCGGGGGTGGGGGTGGGCGAGAGGGGTCATCAATATGCTGTATGGAGAGGTTTCTTCAATATCTTATTGATAGATTTAGTAAAGACGATAAAGTTGATGGTATCTTCAAGATGTTCTTTCAAGAATCGAAGGGAAATTTCTTCAAGACTACACGAAACATTCTTGGGTTCTTGATTACTAAAGGGTGGTTTCTTCAAGACTTAATGGTATTTGATATTTCTATCATGTTTCAAAGGGAGATTCTTCAAGATTGGGTTCTTGGATTGGTTTCAGAAATTTTAGGACGATTCCGTTAAAAAATACGATAAACGAGGCTTTTTCAAGACTTAATATTGTAATTTCTTCAAGACTATATGACAAGGTGTCTTCAAGATTATAGCAGAAATAATCTTTATGGGGTCTTTTAGACTATATGAGGTGGTGTTTTCAGACTCAATGGGGACCCGTCTTCTAGACTCAGTGGCGACCCGTCTTAAGACTCAGTGGGGACCCGTTTTCAAGACTCAATGGGGACCCGTCTTCTATAGACTCAATGGCGACCCGTCTTAAAACTCAATGGGGAACCGTCTTTAAGACTCAATGGCGACCCGTCTTCGAGACTCAATGCATGATAACCCGTCTTCAGACTCAATGGGGACCTGTCTTCGAGACTTAATGGGGACCCGTCTTCAGACTCAATGGAACCCGTCTTTAGACTCAATGGGAACCCGTCTTCGAGACTCAATGGTCACCTGTCTTCAGACTCAATAGGGACCCGTCTTCAGACTCAATGGGGACCCGTCTTCGAGACTCAATGGATACCCGTCTTCAGACTTAATGGGGACCCATCTTCGAGACTCAATGGGAACCCGTCTTCTGACTCAACGGGGAGCTGTCTTCAGACTCAATGGGGACCCGTCTTTAGATTCAACGGGAACCCGTCTTCGAGACTCAATGGGGACCCGTCCTTCAGACTCAATGGGCATCCGCCTTCTAGACCCAATGAAGTGGTTTCAATACATTATTGGTTGGCGTTTTCTTGATTTTATGGGAACGGTTGTCCAGGTTGTATAGGGCGATCTGTGGGAGACTTTGGGATGGATTCGAAAACAGTTATAGTGGTTTATATTCCAGCCTTCATGGGGAAGTTTCTGCAGGATTTCGCAACATACTCAGGTGTTTTCTTTCAGACTTGGTGGGTAAGTTTCTTCTTAAGGTTTTTCGATACCTCGTAAGAAAGATTTCTATCGTTTAACATCTGTTGTGTTGGTTTCCAAAAATTGTTTTGTATGGTGTCTTCTGCATGGTTTAATTGTCCCCTTGTACTTCGCTGATGTGAGATCTGACGCGGACCTTTCTAACTTAACCTTTAATTTTAAAAACTTTTCATATTCCATGAAGCCCCACCAGTTTTTCAAACCAAATTCACAACATCAATCGTTATTATCCATGTTGTTAACACAAACAAACAAACTTATCGTTTCATAAGACTACAAAACAAGGAAAACAAGTCTGAAATCAAGATGTTGTTGGTACATTTAATTTTATTTGAAATAACTAAATATCGAAGACACAGTTTGTAGTTTGAAATATAGCACTTAAAAAGTTGACAGAACATCACGGCACATCCAGTAAGAACAATATTCAAAGCTCGACGTATAATAATATTTATCATACAAAGAACATAAAACGCGCTGTTTATAAACATACAGACACGCCGGTATCACTGTATACAAATCAGTTATACACAACAACGGAATGCACTTTTTGCCAGTCAATACACATAACATTCCTATATAACACTTAGGCAAATGGAAAAAATTGTTTGGAATTTAACATTTTCCAGGCACTGTATATTGCGTGACGTGTTATATCAGCGTATGTATACATTTTTTTATTATTATAAAGGAAGACAATTAAATTGGATAGCACCTGGCATGTTGAATATGTATATATGACATACAAACTTGTAAATATTTATAAAGTCAGTTCAGGCGTATATAAATGGCAGGCATGTAGAACACGCATTTCCGTAAAACACGACATGACAATCAGGCGACCAAGACCGGTAGAAAAAATATTCATTTAATCATTTAAAAATACAGGCACAAATTACCTGGTCATAAAAACAGTTCTCGTGCATCTTAAATATGCATAATTTTGCTATAACGAGGGCGGGACATATTGCATAGTAGAATTACTATGTAAAGGTATATTATTAAATCAAGTATGAATTATCGAGGTACTCTTTTGGGGGGCAGTTATTTCATTAAGCACCGGTACTATAGTGTGTAAACTGTATTTATACCTAGCTCAGCGGGGATCGAACCTTCGACCTGCAGCATCTGATCCAGATAGTCACAAAAAGTATAGCAGGTATGCGACGAAGGCTACTGTTAGCCCTTTATATGCACACATTGCACAAATGTCTACACCTTATGTCGGACGTTTGTTCGTGACAAATTGATCTATCCGCCATTTACATATTGTGTTCTCTAAATTCAAATGCTCCTCTCAAAATCAAACATGTTTGTCTTCAGCTTACTTTAGATCGGTCCGACAGCTTAACTCGGGAAGACTTGAATCGAAAAGATAAAAAAAAAATCGTTCTAAAGTTCGTTCTATATATGGATAAGACTAACAAGTAACAACACTGTCTTCTGTTGGTTTAGAAAATTAGGATTTCTAGTTGATGAAAAATGCACGGTTACAGCAGCACTACAGAGAAATACACCACGGCTAGACAGATATACAACACGGTCAAGTATAGAAAAAAACTAGGCAATCCTACCACTGATATGCCTATTGTGACATTCCAGCAAATACAAACGTTAAGTTCTTGCCACAAGTCACAAATCATAAACGTGCCGATCAGCAGTAACATGTCTACGATCTATGTCAATACACTTTAAATATCGTGTGTTCAAGTTTCCCACGAAATCGACATATATGTGTTACAGGCACAGAGTCTAGAGAAATGCAAAAATAAACAAAGAAACAAAAATAACAACATACCGAAGATGAACAAATAATAAGTAATAACAACGTAATTTTTAACAAAAAGCTTTTGAAAACTCTGTTTCCTTGTGCACGTGTCCAGCGCGTGAATTAAAACCAGATAAAGCGAAATTAACAAGATGAAAAAATACTTTACAGGCATTTACAAATTGTCAAATAAAAGTTCGATTTTGTTTTGTTCATCAGAAGAAACAAAAGTGCAACAGTCTAGACATAACGCCCCTTTTGGTTCTGAAGAAACAAAAACTGAACAGTCAAAATATACTGTCTTTGACTGGTTCTTTCCGAAGAACCAATACATTGCCTTTAAATATACAAAAAAAGTCTTCAGAAAGTTCACAATGAAATGAGAGTTGGGGATGCTACACCGTCTGGACTAGCATCCATTGAGGACTTGTGGATTTGACTGGCGCACGAGGGTCCCCCTAGCGGTGTTAATCCGCTGTGGTTCTCCATTTCTAAACTTGAGTAGGAAAAGAAGCCACTGGTCGGTGTAGTAATGGGAATACCAGTGGCTGAGACAAGAGATGATCGAGAGACAGCAGATTTTGATTGCAGAGGAAGACTGGTGGGGCGTGAACGATGATCCATCTTCATGGTACAATCAGAAGTAAATTCATCCATATAGTCAGGTATTTCCTGCTTTATTGCAGGCATAGTTGTCCCACGGTTTGCGTCGGAAACACACGATGATTGGTACTCGGATTTCACTCGGCCTTTTCCGACAACACCTTCCGCCTTGCATAGTGGTTTATGGGCTTGGAGTATGAATTCTAACTGGTCTTTCTGTTGCTGTAAGCTCTGAATTTCAGTTTCAAGAACAGATTTTTCATCTTCCAGTTTGTCAGTTTCCTACAATACGAAAATAAGAGATTAACATACGAAAATTAAAAAAAAATAACTTGGTAATAAAATCCAATACCAATATATGAACAATCAAACGCTTATGACTATTAAATAATAACTATGTTTTGTCATGATTATTTTGTGTCAAACTGAATAAAATAATGCCGACATTTAGACTGAACTCCACTTAGAGCATGTGTCATTTGTCATCAGTGTCTTGGCCTTATTTAATAATTTTATCCAAATAGACACATTTATTCGCCTTCACTCCTCAAGTACAAAATTAAGTAATAACTTTAACATACGTTGATAAGCCTGTTGGTATGGTCGACACGACGTTGACGACATTTTGCGGCGGCTACTTTGTTTCTCTCCCGCCTGACGCGTCTTCTTTCGGCTTCTTCTGGTGAAACCTGCAAGACAAACATAAAAACATTAAAATTTAATAACCAGGAAATTCGCGATACGGTTATTTCCCGACTAGCGAATGCTGTTATATTCGCTTAACCACCTACTCTTCAAGAAAAATTCCTTGTACAATTTGGTGAAAGACAAAGTTTTCGGTCAAAATGAAAACTTTCACATACACCCCTATACGATATAAACCAGTACTCTAGATCTCCAGTCAGTAAAAATAACCTCCAGATAGTCTAAGTTTCAATCATCAATAGACCCGACACAGTTTCAGTACGCAATGTTACAAAATAAGGGTAACTCAAAATAAATCGACAAATTAACAGGACATAATGTTTGCGATCAAAACAAAAACCTACACGTCTTGAGTGGTTGAGTCTGATAGGTGGGTAAGACTGGGGCATGTAGAACGGCTGGGTGGTCGAGTGAACAGTCTGCCCCTGGTGATAGGGAAAATGGTGTTCATCTTCGGCGCGGTAACTCAAGTCCTGAGGCCCGTTGTACATTGATCCCTGATTCCCCAAGTGGGACCAGTTCATAGAATAGTTCATTTGTTCCATTCCGAGTTATTAGGTATCCACAATAGTAAACTCAGTCAGGTTTGATCGAAGAATTATGCATACACTAGACATAAAAACACAGGGCACTAAAAGAGATCCCTGTACTACCCCACTGTTGTTCGACTGGTCCCTATGTAACCTGGCTTAGTATACCTGAATACTATACTATAATACACGGATATATTTCACATCCGCTAACTAACTATCCCCCTAACAACAATGACTAGATCGCTCAGTCGTCTGGCTATTTAAATGATCTCCTGCCCACGAGTTTTCGGTGACGGTTTTCCGCCGCCCGCAGTATAACAGGAACTCCAAAGCCTTATCTCCCACCTGCATATGATGGGACTTTCCGTTTACGAGCCATAGACATTCTCCCACTTTATACCTCTATGTGTCAAATATAACCTCAGGCTATTCTTACATATGGGTCTAGGCTATAACATTTACGATTTACAATGGTTCAAAGTAAAATTGTTCCCTTCAGTTGTAACCATTGAAACGAGGGATGCGGTGAAAAAGCTTTTTCGACAAAGCTGTGAGCGTGTGGTATAGGAAGCATGAGTTATACCGCGATGATGTCATTACCTCGATATCAAGGTCTCTCTACAAACGCTTTTGTTTTTAGTTCGTGGCAGTTTGTCCTACTATTTTGTGATTTAGCTCTTCACCTAATTGGACCAGTTATGAAAAGTAATTGCTTTGATTAACATTATTAGGGTAAGTAACTAAGTATTGCCTTGACTGGATTAGGCCTACAAATGCCTTGTCAGACAAATATGACTGATCAACACGCGGTTAACGTATTCATTAAGAGAATGTATTGGGTTTCTGAGAAAACGTAAGACTTTGCAAGTACATATAATATTCTATATCAGCGAATATTTTACTTTATGTTTGGGCATCCTTAACAAAAAGTGGTAATGGAAGTCAATGAAACCTCTTTCGGTATTTGTTTTAGTCTTTCAAAATTTCTGATTATTTGTTTGTTTGTTTGGTTGGTTGGTTTTACGCTGTAGGCTACTTAAGGCTATTTCAGTCATATGACGGGAGTACCAGCCAAATGTGTGAACGAACGACACTGACTACACAAAAGACACCACCGTACAATTGCAAGGCGAAAAACGGGTCACCAGAATTAATTTCTGTGAAGTTTATCTTAACAAACAATTTTCTTCATAGAAGTAGACGTTCTCTTAACACTCAAAGATATACTTACATTGCTGGAGAATTCGCAGTCATCGTCCATCATATAACGGGCACTCTTTCGCCCTCTTCCACTGCTGTAGGATGAGGTGGTGCTGACGGCCTTGCCGGAGTCACTACGGGAAGTCTTGTGAGCTGGCCCCATCCATTCACTATCGCTGTCACTATAGTCATAATGATCCGGTGTGCCTCCGGGGGTCTGGTCCGAGCCGGAGATGGGGTCCACAATCGGGGGCACGAATCCGCTTTGGTTAAGAGAATCATGTCCGTTGGAGCTCACAGGCACGGATTGCAGCTCAATGAAAGTTTGCTCGATATTTGCCAAGGTGGTGGGGGTAAGAGTCGGCGTGGTCCCAGTTGACACACCCGTCACATAGGCAGGAAGAGTATACTGTGGGTGAAAATAATGCATGTTCATATAGTCTGGCATGTGATATTGCAACATCGTTGTTGTGTTACTTCTTTTCAATTGCACTAAATATGACTGTGTTACTTCTTTTCAATTGCACTAAATATGACTAAGAAAACCTTAGCTCCAATATCAGCTTTCCAATATGTTGAT